>PISX010029353.1:0-20173 GCA_004024625.1 Mellivora capensis
AAAGGGACGCCTGGGTGGCTCAGTTGGTTGGACGACTGCCTTCGGCTCAGGTCATGATCCCGGAGACCCGGGATCGAGTCCCGCATCAGGCTCCCAGCTCCACGGGGAGTCTGCTTCTCCCTCTGACCTTCTCCTCGCTCATGCTCTCTCACTGCCTCTCTCTCAAATAAATAAATAAAATCTTTAAAAAAAAAAAAAACCAAAAACCTAAAAATAGATCTACCATAGGATCCAGCAATTCTGCTTCTTTTTTTAACCAAATTAACCAAAAACAGTAATTAACCAAAAACAGTAATTCAAAAGGTACATACATCCACATTTATTGCAACATTATTTGTAACAGCCAAGATATGGAAGCAACCTAAGTATCCATCAATGGATGAATGGATAAAGATATCGTGGCATGTATATAATATATGCAATGAAATATTACTCAGCCAAAGAAGAGAATGAAATCTTGCCATTTGTGACAACAGAAATGGACCTCAAGAATGTCACGCTAAGTAAAATAAGTCAGAGGAAAACAAATGGGATCTCACTTATAGTGGAATCTAAAACAAACAAGTCAAACAAAACAAAACAAAAAAACAAGCTCATAGATACAGACAACAAATTGGTGGTTGCTGGGGGAGAGGAGCGGTTGTGAGAAATAGGTGAGTAGGATATTAAGTATTAAAAAAGAAAGAAAAATAGCATTCTTGGGATAGACTGCATACTTGTAACAAGTAGGGAGATAAAAACACTAGATGTACATATTTATCATGTAATGTGATGTAAAATAGTTTGGGGAAAATGTTTTTGAGACACCATATCTACAGTGGTAAGGAACTCATTTTGGATCTAATCATTTAAATATAATAAAGAAAAAAGAATTATAGTCAAAGTTACAAAAAAAAAATAAAAATTACTAAAAACAAAATTTTTAAAAACACTATTAAGCTTTACCTTTTGGAAACACAATTAGAGATCTTATGGATATAGATGGTTAAACATATATGTGGTTCACTGAAAATTTATAGCTATTCTGAAAATATTGCCCTATATATATTTGTAAAGGGTAGGGTAAAAGATTTTAATCTGTAGTCTGTCTAGTTAATAATCAGAGAGGTAATATTTACACACACACACACACACACACACACACACACACACACACAAAGCCAAAAACAAACTGGGAATAATACTTGCAATTCATATTTTTAAAATGTGTGATTATCTAACACCAGGAACTTCCAGATATCAATAAGAAAAGACCAATAAAAAGTAAGCAAAATTTAGAAACAGGTAAGTCAAGAGTAAATACAAATGTCTCTTAAAAATATGAAAAGATCTTCAAATGAAGAATGATTTTTAAAACACTAATTAAGATATACTGAAATTCCATTTTTCACCCATCAGATTGGCAAAGTTCAAAAAGTCTGGCGAAGTACAATGATGGCAAATACATAATGGACCAGGAATTCTATTGCTGCTCGTGGGTGTGTAAATGAATCCAACCTTCATGGAAAGCAATTGGCAGTGTCTACCAAAATGTAAATGCACATATTTATGACCCAGAAATTCTACCTCTAAGAATTTACCCAATGTAAATACTTGGGCTTGTGCAAAATGACGTTTCTTTAAGCTCTTCCCTGGAGCATTGTTTATATCAGCAGAAGTTTGGAAATTGACATCCGTTGGCATTGCTTAAGTAAGTGGCTGGTCATCTAAACCATGGCAGACACTCTTACTTACTATCCACTGATCATTCTCCAAATTCTATTTGGCTATTAGGCCATAGTGTTCTTTTTTTTTTTTTTTAAGATTTTATTTATCTGAGAGAGAGAGGATGAGAGAGAGCATGAGAGAGGGGAGGGTCAGAGGGAGAAGCAGACTCCCCGCTGAGCGGGGAGCCCGAAGGGGAGGGCTCGATCCTGGGACTCCAGTTGCTCAACTAGGCAGTTGCTCAACCAACTGAGCCACCCAAGCACCCCAGGCCATGGTGTTCTAATCCTGTCACCAACCCCAGGAAATTAATCTTGAAAAGCCTAAATCAATCGTGGTCATTTCATTCTCCTTAGAATACAGTAAAATCTCCAGACCCACTGCCTCTGAAAGAATCCAGGTCTTTCTGGGGGATGGGGCCAAAAGGAGAGATTTACTTTTCTCAAAATACCCCTTTGAACTCCTTGGATTTGCAACAAGGACACGTATGTATGGAAAACAAAACCAAACCACCATAAACTTTGTAAACAACATTCTCCTCCATTTCTTAATTTTAAAACCTGAGGCCTAAAAATTAAATTTTCACAGACTTTGGAAACTGTAGCAGAGATCCAACCTGAATCTACTGTCCTCTAGCCATAAACCACAGCAAGGCCCAGCCTTTCTGGAAGCGAAGTTTGCTGTCATTTGTTTAATAGCATCTCTTCCCACCCCAGTGAATATACAGAGTGGTTTAGAGGCTGATGACTAAAAAATTAGGCAAGCAAGTTCCAATTCCGTCTCTGTGACTCCTTACCAGCTCTGTGACTTTAGTAGGGTAATAACTGAACCTCAGTTGATCATCTTCAAGCAGACTAATAATGAAACCACAAGATTGTGAGAATTCAATTAGTTAAATTAGATAAAGCCCCCGAGCCCTGTGCTGAGCTTTCATGGCTGCTCTAGCGGCTGTTTGCAACGTGCTCACTGAATTAAAGGAGATTTAAGTGAACTTCCAGCTCAATATTTCACGAATTTTTCAGCATTTCTCAAAATAATCAAAAACACCACATTGGTGGTCATAAAACTAAGATCGGGTTAACTTCTATTAAATTAGCAAATGAAGAGTATTCTGGGCCATGTTTCTCATACTTCCAATTTACGAGAACATTAGAATCACCGGGCAGGTTTGGGAAGGTTCCGTTGCCTGGGTTCCATCTTTGGAGATTCTGGCTTCATTGGTCTGGGCTGCCATCTGAGCAGCAGAACTTGAAAGGGAATTTTGAGGAGCTCAAGCCTAAGAACCACTGACCTAGGCTCTTCATTGAATCATCTGCTATTAATTCAGTCGTTGCTATTCTCATCATGTTGGTAGAGGTTTTGAAGGCTTATGCATTTCCCCCCAACAGATGAGAAGTTTCATCAGAGCAAGAATGTTCTCTTATCTTTTCTTTTCTCTTCTCTACTATTCTATTCTAGTCTATTCTCTTCTCTTCTTTTTTTTTCTTTTCTCATCTTTTCTTTTCTATTTTACCTCTGTCTTCTATCTTCCCTTTAGATTCACTAAGAACCTAGCTGACTCTCAGTCTTCTCTGGTGACTGAGCTGCTCTTAATGGAATACTATGCAGCCAACCAAAAAACACAAAATCTTGCTATTTGCAACATTGTGATTGGAACTAGAGGGTATTATGATACGCAAAATAAGTCCATCAGAAAAAGACAATTATCATATGATCTTAATGATATGAAGAATTTGAGAGGCAGGGTGGGGGCCGTGGTGGGTAGGAAGGCAAAAAATGAAACAGGATGGGATCGGGAGGGAGAGAAACCATAATAAAAGACTCTTAATCTCAGGAAACACACTGAGGGTTGCTGGAGGGTGGGCGGGGGGGATAGGTTGGCTGAGTATTGGACATTGGGCAGGGTTTGTGCTATAGTGAGTGTTGTGAATTGTGTAAGACTGATGATTCACAGCCCTGTGCCCCTGAAGCAAATAATACATTATATGTTAATTAAAAAAACTGAAAAGTCTGACAGCAGCTAGAGGCCTCCCTCCATCAGGGTCTTCCTCCTCAGGTGGGAAACTTGTTTAATGAGAATAGCAGTCAGGTGTGGCACATCGGCCCCACTGCCATTGCTCCTTCTACAAGTAAATAGTTCAGAAGTGGGTTCCATTCCCAGTCAAAACAGTCATGTTCCCAGTTGCTTTTCTTTTCCTCCCAATTATTTTCAGCTTTTACTTGATTAAATTACCATACACACAAAACCATGCCCAGAAGTAGCCAACTACTTTGGTTTTGCTTTCAGATATTTAGGGAAGGAATGTGATATAGCAGAACACTGGATTTGAGGTCAGGACATGGGTTCAAGTCCTGCCCTACCACTTACCACTGGGGAGGCACTTTGCACCATAAGCAGACCTTGATTTTCTACTTTATAAGGCAAGTGATGATAATAGAGCATTTTTAGGATAATGAGATCATTTGGGTGAAAAGCACTTCATAAAATATAAAGCCTTTTCCAAATATAAATTATGATTGTGAAAGGAATAAGTGAAAACCCTAAGCAACTGAATATGTTGATTGTATTTAACAATTATTTAGCATACCCCATTTGGAACTGAAAAAATTCCTCTTAGGTCTTTCCTTGTTTGCCTAACATCAGATTTCACATCCCTGTCTAAGTTATTTTTATTCCCAACACTGAAATAGGACTAAAATGTGTCATCTAAACTCAAAACAGGTATGTTACTATCGAGATAATCCTTTTTCCAATGACGTCTTCAGAAGGAAGACACGATACAAAAGGCAAAGGGAAGGAAGCTGATAGGTACTGCTCCTTCATTCATTCTGCAGGACCGTGTCACTGGGAGCCTGCCGGGGCAGGGGCTATGGGAGGGTTTGTGGTCCAAGTAATGACCAAGACAGACACCCGTGGAGCCCCAGTCTGGTAGGAACAGATGTGATAAATGTTACAACTGGGAAAGATGGCGATCATTAGTGGCGTATTCCACAGAGTCAAAGGCTGTAAGAATAAAGCTTAAAGAATTCACCAGTCCAAACAGAGCTGGGCAGGACTGGTGCCCAGGCATGGAGAACAGGAAGGTCTGGGCGAGAGCGAGCATGGTTCATTAGAACAACTGAAAGATGTTCAGTGTGGCTGGAATGTATGAGGGAAAGTGGTTGAGAGAAGAGCCTGGGAAGGTAAATATTACTCATAAGCCATGGAAGCCCTGTCAAGGAATTTGGATTTTATCCTAAGAGCACTGGGAAACCATTAAAAGACTTGAAACAGGAAAATGATATAATCAGATCCCTAGGGGTTTCGTTTGTGGGTTTCGCTTGGTTGCAATGCAGAGCACGAATTTGAGAGGGGAAAGAAGGGGTCAAAGGGACCAGAGGAGAGGGCCTGTGACCCGTGTTTGTCTTACATGGTGACAGAGTCTGAGAGATGGAAGGGAGCAATCTTTGTAAAACTTAGATCCGGAGGCACCTGGGTAACTCAGACTGTTAAGCCTCTGCCTTTCGCTCAGGTCATGATCCCAGGGTCCTGGGATCCTGCCCTGCATTGGGCGCCCGCTGAACAGGGAGCTTCTGCCCCCCACCCCTGCTCATGCTCTCTCTCCCTCCCTCTCTTTTAAATAAATAAAATCTTTAAAAAAATTTTTTTTTAAATCTCAAATCTGATCATGTTACCCCCATGCTTGAAACTCTTGAAACTTTACCCATTGTTCTTAGAATAAAATTTCAAGAACTTCCAACGTGGCTTAAAGGGCGCTTTGTGTTCTGGCCTCCTTCCCCTTACCTCTGTGTTTCTTGTATGTATTAAGTTCTTTGGACCTGAGGGCCATCCTATACAACGTGCCCAGAAACTTCTTACAGACCATGATTGGTTCACTGAGCAATGAATGAGTGGATGGTTTAGGGAATATGTAGGAAGTCAAATCAACAGGACTTGGAAGAGGGAAGGACATCAAGGATAAAGCAAAGTTTTCTGGCTTGAGTGACTGGTTGGTGTAGGGAACATATGGAAAGGAGACACCGTAGATGGTTCCGTCTGGCTTATATGGAGTTGGAAGTGGCTGCAAGATATCCAGGAGGGGGCGCTAACTAAGCATTCGGATCTAAGTACTTAGCACATGCCAGATTCCGTGACAGGCACTTTTCATGTGTATTAGCTTGTGTAATTAACCAAAGCCAAATGTAGATAAAAACAATTAACTATATGACCTAATTTTAAAGTAGGCTCTACACTAATTATGTTGATCTGGACTCTGAATAGCCTACACCCATTCGAGGAAATGAGCATTTTATCCTGAAGGAGTTAAAAACTAATGATTGAATCACTTCATTTCCTAAGTATCCCAATGGTATGATTATGGGAAGACTTAAAAAACAAAAACAAGCAGAGATGAGCTGGTGAGGAATTTTATCCCCATGGAGCAGTTTTAGCCTGTCCTGGTCTTTTGGATGAGCAATGGGGGTGGATGTGGAGGGGAGTTTATTGTAAATAAGCCCAACAGCAGTAAAGAAGAAAACGTCCTACCACTTCTACCTCCAACAACACTCCTCATTCCAAATTACCTGCTGCACCAATTTCTGTAAGGGCTTCACCATCCTACTTTTGGCAAGGTATTAAGAGGCCTATCAAGTATTTCTTCCACCAGAGTTTATATATTTTGTGTGTCTGTGTTGCACGTCAGGTGCGCCATTAGCATTCCAGAATACATTTCCACTGCACCCTTCGAGCCTTCAGACTCTAGTTCCCCAGCAATGGGACTAAGCTCTTTGCTCCCTAATAGTTTAGAAAAATGCTTCTCAAAGTACAATCTGCAGCCAAGCACACTGGAATCAAGAGAGCTGTTTTCTTAAAATGTAGGCTTGGCCCCTGACCATCCCTCCCCCGCCCCATCTACTAAGTCAGCATTTCTCAAAATGGGGCCCAGGAGTCTGCATTTTTTTTTTACAAAGCTGTCCAGGTGTTTCTTCAGACTAAAGTTTGAGAATGTGGAAAAACATTTTAAGGATAGTAGGTAATTTTCATTACACATTTTGCTACCACAAATAGTTACGGAATATCTCTTCCCAGAGAAGCAATATACCAGAACAATAAATACATTAAATAAATAAATTAAAATTTGAATCCTGAAGTAAAAACATGAGATTGTTTGAACACTCTGAATTAGACCCCCTGAAAGAAGGCTTTGAACGATTTTACCCAACTACTAGAGTAACTGGTGGGGAACAGAGTTGCAAACATTTTACATAGGATGACTAACTACAGGTAAGCATTCACTAATTACAAAAAATAAGCTAATTGAAGAAGGTACTTTATAATTAAGGTGTTATTGAGAGGAGGAAAGATTTATGATAGAGAGTAATTTCTAAGTTATAAGGTTTTTGTTATTAGATTGTTTTGTTTTGTTCATGTGTTTGCTTTTGATTAGCGCTTTTCAAAGAAGTTTCCTAAAAGGAATGGCAGTATTGACTCAGTGAATTACAATTATTGCTGACAAACTTTTACCCAATGTCTGTATCAATACTCACTGGAAGATCGTGTGTGTGTGTACATATATACACATATATTTAATGTATACACATATATAGAACATACATAAAGATACCTTATATGATACTCAACCCAAATAGGGAAATTCAGGGTGGTTGAGACTCTTTTGCTTTCCAAGGCAAATAAGTCCTGTTATTTGGAAGATGCTGAATAAAAGGAGGAAGGAGACGAGATCTTTGCCTAATCTGTATGTCACCAATTTGAAAAACAGAAGAAATGCCATTTTTTGTGAACTTTTCCATTCACAGAGCTGCAGTCTTTTTGTTGTTGTTCGGATACTAGAAGGTTAATTTTTAAGTACTTTTGCGAAATAAATAGAAAATTCTGTTACCCATCAATTAAACATAGGTAAGAAGTAACAGACATTGAACAGAAGAGAGATACATATTATGCATGCAAGGAAAATTAAAACTTGGATGTTGGAGAAGGGAGGCGTGTGCTTTGATGTACAAAAGAACCATTGTTCATGTGGGACAAAACCTTCCCAGTATGGAACAGAGATAAAAAGGAGGGAGTTTCTAGCAGATCAAGGTCAACCGAGATCTATGAATAACATAAATGCTATTAATCTAGTACCGAATGAATGGAGGGAGTTCGGCAGGGTATGGTTATGTGGCAGAGTTCGTGGCAGGAGCGTTTTATGTCACTTTGTATTAGATAATGAGCATATTCATCAAGATTCCTAAGTACTATCCAAACTGGCCCGGAAGAAGCTTTAAGGAGCTTGAGAGAACAAATCAAAGAACTTCGATCTGAGGCTCAGCAAGGTAATAGGGATGTTCAAACAGGGCAGCAAGTTTAGATATTCGCAGGCATCTGTACAATCTCACTCTGCAGGAAACAGCGTGAGAAAGGATTTCTTAGTTGGATGGCTAGCCGCTCGTTATGTATGATGTCGCCTCCCTCATTATGTCCTCGTTTATTAGTTGGAAGAGATGCAGACGGTAATACCTTAAAAGACTATATGCTGGAAAACATGGAATTCTTTTCCTCTTACAGCTAATTTAAAACACCCAATAAGCTGTGTCTCCTTTCTTCAGGGAAACAGTAAAAAAAAAAAATCACTAAATAAGTATCATTCTCTTCTTCCAGATTAAGCTACCTGAACCCTCGGGATCCCTTTCATCTAAGTTATACTGAAATACACATTTGTTGAATATATTGAAATATATATTTATATAAAAAATAGACATTTTTTACATTCCAGACCCGTATCTTTTGAAAGCAAAATATGAGGATTTGAAAAAAAAAGAAGACATAACAAAGGAAGAGATTCGAGAAGAGAACAGAGGACTTGTAACCCGTAGTAATGAAGAATTCTTAGAGAAAATAGGAAGAAAACAAAAGAAAAAGGAGATAGGACAAAATGAAAGTAAAGAATTAATATAAAGATTCGTTTTTTTAGAGTAGACTACAAAGTCATATAATTTTCACTAATGGATTGCTTTTCCACCTACCCACCGAGGCATAGAACGTACATAAATACATTGGAAACTCATAAAAAACAAGCACTCTAAAAGATTAGCCCGCGAATAACATCTTATTTTGAATGTAGCTGGCATATGTACTGAGTTCCTACCATTTAGACCCTATTTCAACCTTATTCATTCATTCGTTCATTCAACAAATACTAAATGCCTTGAATTAGGCATTGAGGATACTACAGTGACCAAGACATACGTAATTATTGCCCTCAACAAATTTCTTGTTTGGTTGATTCAAATTCAAGCCCACCCAGAACCTCAGAATGTAGAAATAGGGTCTCGGTAGATGTAACCAGGGATTTGAGATGAAGTCAACCTGGATTTAGGATGGGCCCTAAATCCAACGTTTGGTGTCCTCAGAAGAGGAGCAGATACAGGGAGACGCAGAAAGACAGTGATAGGAAGATGGAGGCAAAGCTTGGAGCACTGCAGGGACAAACCAGGGAATGCCTAGAATTGCCAGCAGCCACCAGAAACCAAGAGAGGGACGTAGGATGGTTTTCCTTCAGAGCCTCCAAAAGGAACCAGCCCTGCTGAAACCTTGATTTCAGACTTTCTGGCCTCCAAAATTATGACAGAATAAATTTATTTGTTCTAAACCATCAAGTCTATTGCCATTTGTTATGGCAAACCTGGGAAACCAATACAGCGGAAGACAGAGTTAATGGAAAAATCAGCTCACAGACTAGTCTCTCATCACAGCGTCACTGAGCATGGCAGTGGCCTGGGGAAACACAGGTGTGGACGTCTCTAACAAACTCCTCAGTAAAGGGACCAAAGAATGAGGATGGGTTCACTAACAGGTTCGCAATTAGAGTCTGAGGAAACTTTGATACTATCTAGAATCATCCTATTCATTTTACAGCTGAAGAAATTGATGTGCTCTGTCTTTTGGCTTCCTTTCTCCTTTGCCTCAAGTGGGATGCAGATGGTCCTATCTCAGGCAGGAAATCTGTCTGGCTGACACCCTGAATGATTCAGCTGGATTCCTGGAGGGATGGAGAGGGAATTTCTTGCCAGTAAGATGGTCACTATAAAACCCATTTACTGGCCAGTTATTCTAGAGTACCTACTCTGTAAGTAGGGAGAAGTCAGAAATATGGGAGAAGTCAGAATATGAGCTCCTGTCCTTGAGAAACACATACGCAATCCCAAATATGAGACAACACATTTAAACCCTAAGTAAAAGTCAAACAAGTACCTTTTTGGTTCCCAGCGTTAAAACTAAAGACTCAAAACAAGGAAGAAGAAAAAGAAACTTTAGAACAATTCCCATCAGTGACATTTAAAATAAGGTCAGGACTTTGCTCTCTGGCTTACAGCAGACTACCTCTACTTAGAAAAACCAGACAAGCAGGAACACACACACACACACACACACACACACACACAAACACCCCTATTTAACAGTGCTGAAGAACTATGGAAGTAGCTACTTGAGGGGTCAAGATCCTTGAAAGGAGAAAAGTTAATGAAGAGGGTGGGCAGAAAGTGACTGCTGAGGTGCAGAGAAACAGAGCAAAACTTTCAGCGGTCTTATGGAACCAAAGAGTCAAAACTGGGAGTTCAGGAGGATCAAGAAACCCAAGATACAAGAAGCCAGAATCCTAGAGAGAAGGGATCCACAGGGAAACATTCCGATGGTCTGAGCCACGTTTCCTCTTGGACAGTTCTCCATTTGTCTGTGGTGCAGGCCACAGGAGAGTGATGCCGATCCAGAAAGTGCTTTCTAAGAGGCTGAAACACTAAGAAGAGCTATCCATAACCTCACTACTCTAAGGAGAAAAAATAGAGTTCAGGGTCGCCATGGTGGACGTACCCAGGCAAACACTCCAGGGTTTCACTTGAAACTTACTCCACCTGAGAAGTAAGGGCAAACCCTAAAGAGTCAGAGCCTTACAGACAGACGCTCAGGCTCAAATGAGTGTCCCTCCAGTGGGATGAAGGTGATCTGCTCCTCCGCTAGCTGCCCTCCGGAAACGAAACAACATCCTCCCTGAAGAAAGAGAGTATCACCTAGACCCTCCATAATTTTGCCCAAACCTTCCTTGGACGATGATCACACACACCCACAGAGAGAACTACAGTTTAAAAATACTAATAGGGTCAGACACAGTTGTGATTCAGGTATGGAAATGATCAGATCCAAATTTTAAGGCAAAAGCAGACTTTCCCTGCCCTCCCCCCTCTGCCACAGAGAGTTCATCCAGTGTCACAAACTTGTCATGCATGAAACTAGAATGGGACCTGGCTGGGGATCCTGGTAACTCAGAAACGGGCTTCTCCTCTGAAGACGTTGTCAGTGTGGAGAGACCTTGAGTAACAGGAGGGAAGTCTGACTGCTGTCCCAGAGGCTCATCCATTAGCCCTTAGTGATGACTCACATGAGGTCAGTGCCCCCCCCCCCAAAAAAACTCCTGCAGTCTTGAATTATTGCACAGTCTTTGAATTTTTCAAGTAAAGCTGAATTCTGTGTGAGGACAGGCATTAGGATGGCCCGGCTTAGTGGTCAGCTGAAGATGGGGGGGCTCTGAATATTACCAGAGTTTCCTATGCGTTGCCATGGGGTCAGACCCTGACATAGACTATAGGAAGGAATGGAGTTCTGCATGGATTTAATTAAGACCCCTTTACTTTTATTCATCAGAGTCTAGGGGAGGACATGGAAGAGAGGGCTTGGAGAATTTTAGGCCCCTGTCCCTAACTTTTCTTGCCCCAACCCTCAATAAGTCACAAATTGAAGAATGAATAAAACTGAGACAAGCCTCGCCATGACTTAATTCAGTGTATTTTCTTTGTTTTGTTTCCCCTCTCCTTTCTCCTTCCTGAGTTCCCTCCATGGACACTGCATTTTATCCCCTTCCCTTAAGGTACCTTAAAGCTAGGCATGCTCCCCCCACCTTTCCCCTAAGCGCTGGCACAGGCCTGTACCTGAGGTAACAGCTTCTGGAACTGAGACATCAAGCGGAAAGGAAACTGAGGGGGCGCCCGGCTCGCTCCACCAACCGCATCAAGCACGCTCAGAGGGAAGGTAGGGGTCGGGCCTGACATGGGCACACACAGGAGCGAACCATTCTCTCCCCTGTACCAGCACCCATGACAGGCCTTGCTCTGGTCACATCTGGGGCTCTGTGTGTCCTGGCAAGCTAAACACAAAGGAGAGGGTATTACCCCCTCTCTCCCTTCCCATAATTACTTTTAGTGGTGAAGCAGTTAATGCGGTATTCCTGCTCTTGGCTCAGAGTTTTCATTCTTTCTTGGCACCGTTTTATCCCAGGAGACAATAGCAGATTGTTCCTGGGGTTCGCAGAAGGATCCTGTTCTGGCAGGCCAGCTTCCAGTCAACAAGCTTGACAGCCTCCGCGAAGAACGTGCATGTGCCGTGTTTGAACCTGACTTTCAAGTGCCTTTTCTAAATACAATCATCCTAATCACAACCTGCAACTGTGTTTGGAACTTGCACAAAACTGAAACCAAAAATACTCCTAAGACAGTGTGAGGGAGAAGCAAAGAAAGAGAGGAAGTCCCAAAGAGTAGGCCAGGAGTACCAAGTAGGCTACTGAAATCCGGACTCTCTTCGCGTTACCTGATTAGAAAAAGCCCTTCCCTTCCTCATACCTCTGACCTGGTGAACAGCCTTCAAACAGCTAGATTGGGTAATCTTAACCACAGCCATCACCCCAGATGAGGAGCTTTCTTGGCAGGAAGGGAAAGAATGTAAGTAAAGCAAAGCAGAGCTCCCTACTCAGGCCTGCGGGTGTGTCCCAAGCCAGCAACTGCCCCCTGAGGCCTCAAGTAACCCCCCACCTCACGACCCGCCCCTGGCCAGTGGCCATTCTACTGAGAGAGCAGGAGGGAAAGCACCACACAGATCATCTTCAGGAAAGGATGTCCTGGGGAACAAGAAACCTGAACTTGGAGAAACAATTACCAAGACCTTCATATAGTCACAGTTCATAAAGCACAAAGCATTTTGGCCTACCGTGTCTCAAAAATGTATGTGAAGAAGACAGATTTTAAAGATAAGGAAGCAAACTCATCAAGATAAAGTGACTTGCCAGAGGTCACAAGGCTAACTAACAACAAAGCTAGCTATTAAAATAAACTTTCTAGGGGAGAGAAGACAAACCTATCATGCAGAAAAATTCCAAATAATTTACTGAAATGCTCTGCCTTCAAGGAGGTGGGACCTCACTCCCAGCTCTTTGAGTGTGGGCTGTGTGTAGTAACTTCTTCCCAAAGAGCAGGGTGTGGAATGATGTTCTTCACAATGAAGAACCTAACAAACACAAGGTCAGGCAAGTGATCAAGGTCAATACCAACAGCAATTAAGTCATGTTGATAGCACAGACCCTAGATTTGATGTGATAAGAATGGCACTTGACCGCCACCGTCTTCCTCCCCCAAATCCATAACCCCACTCTAATCATGAGAAAAATACTAAACACATTCCAGTTGAGGGACCCTCTGCAAACACCTGAACAGTACTCCTCAACATTTTCCAGATCATCAAACACAAGGAAAATCTGAGAAATCATCACTGCCTAAAGAAGCCTAAGGAGACATGATGACTAAATGTAATATGGTATTCTAGGTGGGATGATGGAACAGAGAGAGGACATTCAGTAAAAAACTCAGGAAATCTGAATAAATCATGGATTTCAATGAAAATATACCAATATTGGTACAACAATGGTAACAAATGTACCATAATAATGTAAGACGGTAATAACAGGGACCCAGCTTGCTATTGCTGGGCATTAGACCCCCAAACAACTCATATACTGCCTGGTATATTGTAGGTACTCTGTAAATATTTGCGGAATGAATGAAACTAGGTTCAAGGGTGTTTAGAACTGGTTTGTCTAAACATACAGATTCAAGCATTCAATCCTAGGTCAGAAAGGATGGTAAAAATACTTAAGTTATCAAAATAAGAACGCAAGATCCCAGGGCCCATGTTCATTAGTAAAGTGTTAATTCTGATGGTGGTGTTAAACATGGTCATTTAAGAACAACGCGCAGACAAAAGCAAAGTTACAATTATGACCTGGAACTCCCATCACAAAGGAGGGGAATAGAAGAGTCAAAGAATCCTACGATACAAACAACGTGGGGTCACATGAAAAGTCAGGCTTATCGGTGTATTCACAGTACTTATCAGTACTCACAGAAGCACATTTGGAGCCCACACATTATCTCTTCACTCCTGTGGCTTCTCAGCTGTATTCACGATATTATGCACAAGTTGAGATTCCCCACAGAAAAAAGACAAAATAATAAAATGATTACAGACTAGAACACAGTCCTATGAGGAAAAGTTTAAAGGTTGAGGAAGTTTAGCCAGAATAGGGAAGAGCTAATAAGTGACTTGATAATAATCACTTAATATATAACAAGTTTTTGTAAGGAGAGAACCGAGCACTTACATGGCTTGACAGAAAACTAAACAAGAGAAAAATGAGCTTGGGACGCCTGGGTGGCTCAGTGGGTTAAGCCTCTGCCTTCAGCTCGGGTCATGATCTCAGGGTCCTGGGATCGAGCCCCGCATCGGGCTCTCTGCTCAGCAGGGAGCCTGCTTCTCCCTCTCTCTCTCTCTGCCTGCCTCTCTGCCTACTTGTGATCTCTCTCTGTCAAATAAATAAATAAAACCTTTAAAAAAAAAGAGAGAGAGAAAAATGAGCTTAAATTGCCGTGAGCTTTTATCGTCAGAAATGTCCTCTTACAACCCAGATAGATTTAAAATTAGAATGGTCAACCATCTGGTTGACACAGCCTACAAGAAAGAAGAGTGGCCCTGAGGAACATCTTTTATATCCTTGTCAATCTAGGATTATATTATCTGACTCAGTCTTCATTCTGCACATAAATGAAATGATGGCTACAATGCTTCCTTCCATCACCAGCCAGACCACAACCTTTGTGTGGGCAAAAACTACATCTGTTTAGTTCATGTCTCTCCTAAAGCACCTAACTTTAGTGCCTGGCAGCGATTGCTCCATAAATACTTGCCAAGCAAAAAGGTAATAAGTAAATCAACATTGAACGACGAAAAAGATGACATTTTTATGCTTAAGAGAGTATGAAGTAAAAGAACAAGAACAAAAGAATGCCGCCATCATTGACCTCTACTCAAGCATCTGAAAAAACTTAGATGCTCTAAAGAAAAGCCTAGAGAAAGGCATCAACGCAGTGCCTAACACATTATAGACTTTATAGCAAATGGATTCTCCAAAGATGGCCACATTTGACATGATCCATCCTACAGGTTCTTCTTACCAAGTAAGACTGACATGCTTCCACTGGGGTCTGTTGTCTTTTCTTGAATCTAGGCATAAATACCTTATGACAGTCCCAGAAGTTGCAAAAATGATGCTGTGTAATTTCTGAGGCTGTCATATAAGGAAATATATGGCTTCTGCCACTCTCTCTCTCTCTCTCTCTCTCTCTCTCGTAGGATGCCTACCCTTGAAGCCCAGCCACCATATTGGGAAGAACTCTAGGCCACATGGAGAAGCCAGATGTGGTGACACCAGCACCAAGCACTAGACATGTGAGTGAATGAGCCTTCAGATGATTCCAGTCCCCAGCCTTCGAGTCATCTGCCTGTGGTCCCAGTCAGCATGAAGCCCTCTTTCTTGTGCTATGCCTGAATTTCTGATCCTACAAAATTGTAAATGGTAATATATGATTAGTATTGATTCAAAACACTAAGTTTGAGGTAATTTACTAAACAGTAATAGATAATTAATAGAAGTACTTACTTACTAAATGTTAGTTTAATTGGTTTAATTGATAGGAATATACCCAGTTCAGCTGCACAAATTTCCTGAATACCTTCTCCTAAATGCCTGGCACAGTATTAGAACCTAGGAACATACACTGTTAATGCCCCTCCCCCACTAGCTTCCTCTAAGGGGGTTAAACACAAAGTAAAAAAGTTCATTTCAGAATAATATGATCTATCTTATTTATTATACTAGTAGGTCCTTCCTGGCTGAAACTAGTATCCTAAATCAGGAAGCAGTTCCCCTGTGCCCTGTGCCTATGGGCACCTACTTACTTGACCTGAATGGCATGTGGTATCCAGGCTTTTCTAGTGAGGTGAGGGGAGGGACAAGTAGGCAAAGAAGAAGGCAAAGGTTACATTTTCAGTGCCCTGACGGTCCTGAGGAGAAAGGGAGGCATAGAGAATGGAGGCTGATATCTGTTACACAGCCCAGGCCCCATTCTGAGTCTGAGGGAGGAGTAAATTGAGAAGTGGACAGAGTTAAGTAACTGAAAGATCTTTCCAGACCCTCAGCAACAGTAGGGCTGTATCAAAGGTGCAGCAGTAAAGCCACAGGAAAGCCACGGTCTACAGGACTTTAGGTATCATGTTACGGTGTTGGTGATTTGTCACTGAATTAATACAAAGTCTAGGTTGGTTGGTTGGTTGGTTGGTTTTTACTGTGGTAAGACATAACATAAAATCTTACCATTTTAGGGGTGCCTGGATGGCTCTGCTGGTTAGGCATCTGACTCTTGATCTCAGCTCAGGTCTTGATGTCAGGGTCGGGAATTCAAGCCCCATGTTGGGCTTCATGCTGGCTGTGAAGCTTACTTTAAATTTTTTTTTTTTACCATTTTAGCCATTTTTAAGTGTAGAGCTCAATGGCATTAAGTACATTCACAATAATGGGCAATGATCACCACCATCCATCTCCAGAGTGGAAACTGTGGACCCATTACACAGTTACACATTCCAAGGACAGGGGAGGGGTGGGCAACCTCTGATTGCCCAATCCAGACTGGGGGCAACCAGAGGACGTGTCCCCTCCATGACCTCCACCTCCTCCTACCCTGCAGCCCTCTCCACCAACTCTTCCAATCTTACATGCCCCTCCCAGCCAGGAAGTGTGCCCCAAGCCCTCAGCAAGGGGTTTTCTTTGCCTGGGGGTGGCTCCTTTGGTAGCTATCTGGCTGCACGGGAGGCAGATACCCCAGTAACAATTTAGGACAAGCAAGAGGAAACACAGACTATGATCAGGATTCCCAAAGTAAGAAAGAATTTTTGCCCTGAAGAGCCCCAGGATCTGAAATTTGATTTATTAAGTCCCCTAGGCTGGGGATTGGATCCCTCAGGGCATTTACTTGTGTCCTCATGCAATTCAAAAAATAGGATTTATTAATCATCTATTTATTTATGATCATACATTAGTATGTGTGAACACAATGATACTCTGTTTGGATAACGGCATAGGTTCCTCATTGCAAGGCAGATAATAAGGCCAGACATCGTGGAGGACAGTTTTTCTCATTAGAGACATTTCAGTGTTCAGTAAAGACTGGCTTTGCTGACTATCATTGAGGGCTTATTGGGTGAATTAATAAGGGCTCCTAGGTGTGGTATAATGTCCTCTACAGAGGGGACAAAGACAGTGGGCAAATGATCGTAACAGTAACAAACCGAACGTGTCCATCTGGCCTTGAGAAGAGGGAGGTCAGCGATTTTTGTCACCATGGGGTAGATTCTCCCCTGGCTTCAGGGACAACCCAGACTGCAGCAGCTCAGTCAGGTGGTGGAAGCAGGGCCAAACATTTGTGCACTACAATCACTGGGTCCCTCCGAGGCCACCCGATAAACACCTGAATGGCACAAGCTGTCGTGCTGACCCAGTCGCTATCCTTCAACATGACAGGATGATTACACAGTTCTAGCAGTGTTCATCCCAAATTTCTGGTATAATTGGGTTGGTTCTGTTTTGAGTGATTTTTTTCTGTTCCCAACATCGGGGTGCCTGGGTGCTCAAATGTCTGGGGTGAGCCCCCAAAACCCAGACCTGAGCATAGCCATCCATGGCTGTCATGGTGGTATTTTTCAGACCCTTCTGATCAGCCATGCGCTAGGGCTGCCTGTATAGTTCAATGGGCAGAAAAAGGCTACCCAGGCCCAGGGTTATGGATAGTGGGTGCCACAGGCCAGGACATTGATTCCTGGATCAGTATCCCAAATATATCCAGCAGTGGGATTGTGCTAGATGTTGGATCACTTGATCCATTTTCAGAGGTTCCCTCAATTCCCCTGCATCTCCAACCTCTGTTCAAGGTTTCCCAACAAAACCTCCCAGCAAAACGCTGCAGGGTCAGTCCTTGCTATAGCTGGCTGGGCTTTTGGGTCAGATTTCACAACCACAAAGATTGGCCAGAGTACCCATGTCATACATCTCCAGCCTCAGCTGGGCCCGTTACACTGCCCGTTAGTTCTTCCATTGTCCTACAACTCCATGGCCCACCATTGCAGTGGCTACTTTAAACCCTCTTCACACCCTTCAGGCCCCCAGACCTTCCTGAGCTCTCTCCTCTCCCTTCACCTCTTACATCCAGGTTCCCCAACCTCCATCATTCACATGGCACCTTCATGACTTCTGCCCTCATTGTTGACTCTGGGACTATCACTGAATGTTTTTCTTTAAGTCATTAGAATGTTTAATTTATGTATGAGCAAAAATATCCAGACGGTCTCAGCTGTGCTGTATGAGATATTTTTTCTATAACACAACTATTAAAAATGTTCATCCACATACCACTTAAGGTGATTACCATATGGAAGCATACTGTAATTGGGAAAACGGTGCTCTGTCAATGAGAAGATTAAAGGCACCTGCTCAGTCTTGCCAAGCCCTCTTGCGACCGTGTCCCTGAGATGCTGCCACCTGGAATCTTCACTCTATCACCCATTGTCCTACGAGGAAACTCGATCCAGCAGGAATCTCCTCTCTCCCCTATCCTGACCTGTTCCAGCTCTTCTGGGTCCCCTGGCTCATATGAGGACTTCCTCACCAGCCCCTGCTGGAGTCCCAGGGCTCTTCTTACCTTACCCACCTCCTCAGACTTTGTGCTCAGCAACACTCAAATGCTTGCGATTTGACATCTGTTGTCTTCTGTCACCTTCTTAGCATTGCTCACTGTCTTTTCTCTGTCTAGAATTCTCTCTCTCTGCCTCCCTTCTTCATTAAAAAAAGAAGAAGAAGAAGAAGAAAGAACTTAGGGACCTTAGAGAATAGATTTTTATTTCTCTTTATGATCTCCGATTTTAAATGGACACGGCATATATAATTTTGCTCAGTTTTACCACAATTCCTCATTCCCAACTACTGCTCTTTTTTAAGTGTCTATTATCAATTTGTTTATATTATTTCCATTCTTACATCAAAATGCTTTGCGGATTTATAAAATTGGCAATAACACTACTAAGTCCAAAAGCTCAGTTCTGAGCAACAGGTAAAAGAAATGTGTAGAAATGTCTTTTGCCACAATATAAAGTCACTCTCAGCAGATGTTACTTATATATTTACAGGTAACACAAATTAAATATTTAAATCCTATCTTACTGATAAATAAAGTTCTAACTTCTTCAAGAGATGGAAAACAATAAAAATATTTAGAAATTTTATTATACTTAATATAATTATCTTTTGATTATCAATTAATAATTATAGAATTACTGTATCTAATATAATGCTTTTAATTTGCTCAAATTATTTGGCCAGTATAATCTGTCTTAGAAGACTTCAAATGGATGAATCCTGTCATAAAAGTTCTTGTTCAAGAAAATATTTGCCATGTGGTTCTTCTCTCTTCTCTTATTGATTTGTTCTATCACATTGATTGACTTGCGAATGTTGAACCACCCTTGTAAGCCAGGGATGAATCCCACCTGGTCATGGTGGATGATCTTTTTAATGTGCTGTTGGATCCTGTTGCTAGGATCTTGTTGAGAATCTTAGCATCCATATTCATCAGTGGTATGGATGCTAAGGTCCTCTCAATTGATGCAGAAAAAGCATTTGACAAAATCCAGCATCCGTTCCTGATTACAACGCTTCAAAGTATAGGGATAGAGGGAACATTCCTGAACTTCATAAAATCTATCTATGAAAGACCCACAGCAAACATCATCCTCAATGGAAAGAAACTCACAGCCTTCCCGTTGAGATCAGGAACATGACAAGGATGCCCACTCTCACCACTCTTGTTCAACATAGTATTAGAAGTCCTAGCAACAGCAATCAGACAACAAAGAGAAACAAAAGGTATCCAAATTGGCAAGGAAGAAGTCAAACTCTCTCTCTTCGCAGATGACATGATACTTTATATGGAAAACCCAAAACACTCCACCCCCAAACTACTAGAATTCATACAGCAATTCAGTAATGTGGCAGGATACAAAGTCAATGTACAGAAATCAATGGCTTTCTTATACACTAACAATGAAAATACAGAAATGGAAATTAGAGAATCAATTCCATTTACTATAGCACCAAGAACCATAAGATACCTGGGAATAAACCTAACCAAAGAGGTAAAGGATCTGTACTCAAGGAACTACAGAACACTCATGAAAGAAATTGAAGAAGACATAAAAAGATGGAAGACCATTCCATGTTCTTGGATC
>PISX010029354.1:0-20170 GCA_004024625.1 Mellivora capensis
AAAAAAAAAAAACCATTACATGTTAACATAAAATATTTTAATGAAAAAGGGCTATTTTCCAAAACAACAACAAATGGAGCAAAAAGAGAGGCACTGTTTTACATTCTTGCAAGTCACTTAAATGTCTGACTTAACAGAAGACCACAGAAGATTCTCCTATCTGCCTCTACATTTACTGGGCTATAATATTAAATGTCATGTAGCTTCTGTAAAATGTAGTTCACACATGAGAATGAGAATGAAAAAGACAAAGCCTTATTAGCATTACTATGAAAAAAGAGTTTTGACCTTGTGGATCCCTGGAGAGTCTCTGGGACTCCTAGGGATCCCTAGACCGCACTTTAAGAACTTCTGTTAAAGATGAAGGAACTGAGGGGCGCCTGGGTGGCTCAGTGGGTTAACACCTCTGCCTTTGGCTCGGGTCACCATCCCAGGGTCCTGGGATCGAGCCCTGCGTCGGGCTCTCTGTTCGGCAGGGAGCCTGCTTCCCTTCCTCTCTCTGCCTGCCTCTCTGCCTACTTGTGGTCTCTGTCAAATAAATAAATAAAATCTTTAAAAAAAAAAAAAAAGATGAAGGAACTGAGGCTCAGAGAGGTTAAGTTACTTGCATAAGACTATCCAGCAAGCTAATGACAAAGCTAGAACTGGAATTCTGGGCCTTTTTACTCCTTCTGGGGATGCTTTTTCACACTGATATTAATAATTTCACTGGCCAAATATTTATTACCTATTTTATTCATCACTAGACATAGTGATTGGCATTACCTTCCACTTACCATCCAAGGTAGAAATATCAATGCCATCCTTAACTTGCTCTTTTCTTTCACCACCTGTGCCCAAATGGTCAACAAAAATGCTGCAAAAATCTCCTCCCTGTCCAGTCTGACCTTCATTTGACCACCATCACCTTAGAACAGATTCTTAATATTTTTCATCCAGGTATTGCAACTGCTTTTTTTTAACTGGTCCTCCTCTCTCCATTTCTATGTATCTCCACCTTGCTAACATCTATCTTTCTTAAAAAATTAATCTCATCAACATACTACCCTGCTTACCCCTATGACTTCCCATTGGCTCAGAGATAAAATTCAAATTAGCATTTCAAGGGTTCTCAATCTATCCCCCTAAGTTTGGCCTCCTCTCTCCTCTTCTCCCATCTATACATTTTACCATCTTGAACTTTTCATTTTTTTCGGAACATTTTAGGATTTTTCACACCTTCGTGTCTTTATCTACCTAAAATACTTCTCCACCATCCCCTTCTCTGCTGAGAAAACTTCTTCTCATCAACTATCACTCCCTTTGTGTTACCTTCTCCAGGGCTCCCAAGGTATACTGTAAATATTGCCATATAATTCCTTCCCTATTATATTGTTATTCACCTCTCTGCGTATTTGTCTTGCCCAAACTCTGTGAGTCCTTTGAGGGCAGGGATGCTGTTTCTGTACCCTAAGGCATCCTCAGCATCACACAAACCTGGCACATGGCAGAGGTTCATTAATGCTTTATGAGTAAATAAACTAGGTAAGAAAATGTAGAAACCACCAATGTAGTATGTTAGTAAAAATTTATGCTATATATAAAGTGCTTCAAATAAAACTGGATTAATTTGAACAATAAAAAAAGTTAAAATTGGCTTGCAGCTTTTCACCTTTATTTTGCAAAGCACTTTGATGCTATAAATTTTATTTTGCCTAGATTAATATCCTAAGTCCCTACCTCCAAGATGCCATGACTTCTGTGAATTTTCTGGTGCCTTTATTATTTCCTAGAAGTGCCATACAAGGCAACATCATTCCCGCTTTAAAAAGGATGTAACCAAAGCCAAACCCCAGAGGAGTCCTAGGCTGCTGAGCCATCAGCTGAGCTAGAAAGACCATTAGAATCTAGTTAGTTTAACAGAGCAGTTCAAAGTGAGGATTTTAGGGACGCCTGGGTGGCTCAGTTGGTTAAGCAGGTCATGATCCCAGCGTCCTGGGATCGAGTCCCACATCAGGCCTGCCTTGCTCGGCAGGGAGTCTGCTTCTCCCTCTGCCTCTGCCTGCCACTCTGTCTGCCTGTGTGCGCTCTCTCTCTCTCTCTCTCTCTTTCTGACAAATCAATAAATAAAAATCTTAAAAAAAAAAAAAAAAACACCAAAGTGAGGATTTTAGAATGAGATAACCTGGTCTGAATCCTAGCTTTACAAAGTAACTTGTAGTCTGTAGCAAGTTATCTCCCTAAGCCTCACTTTCCTTATCTTTAAATATTTGGGGACTAGTTATATCCACCTCATAAAATCTTACAGAGATAATAGGAGATGATATACAGAACCTGGCACATACTAAATGTTCTTTAATGAAAGGTAGGTGATAACTCAGGTAATTACCATTATTCAATACCTCTTCCTCATTTTACAAATGGCAAGGAAACTGAGGTCCCAGACAGGTGGAGTGACTTATGCAGCCACTCAGCTAGTAAACAGCAGAATGAGGCCAAAACCTGGCACCCTTCAGTAGACTACAGGGCTTTTTTGTACTCAGAAAGGTACAGGGCTGTAAGAAAACCTCCATAAGTAATTGCTGATTTACCAGTGGCACGGTTTCCTTCTTTGCACAGCTTCTGAGCCTCTGCTGGGATGGAGGGGCCACTTAGTACTTTCTATCCACTTTCTTTGTTTAGGCCATGGCCTCTACTTGAAATGTTTGCTTTCCTATCCTGCCTGTCTCCACCTGTGGAAATCTTAGCCATGCTTCCATTCATTCAAAACACATCTATGAGCTTCTATGTGATGGGGACTATGCCAGACTCCAGAGATATAAAATTGAAAGAAAATAGTTCTGGGCACCTAAGTGGCTCAGTGGGTTAAAGCCTCTGCCTTCGGCTCAGGTCATGATCCCACGGTCCTGGGATCGAGCCCCGCATCGGGCTCTCTGCTCAGCAGGGAGCCTGCTTCCTCCCTCTCTCTCTCTGCCCGCCTCTCTGCCTACTTGTGATCTCTGTCAAATAAATAAAATAAAATAAATAAAATAAAATTCCTTTAAAAAAAAAGTTCTGTCCCTTAAGGAAAGTACAGGTCATTGGAAAGACAAACATGTAAAAGGTATGACCAACTGATTATAGGTTTGCAGAGGAGCTACAGGAAGGAACTTCTAAATCTTTCAAGGCCCCTTAAAATTTCCATAAAATCTACACTTATGTCCTTCCTAGTCCCTTTCCAAATACAAATTAATCTTCTTTTCTGATTTCCAACCCTTTGTTCATACCTCTACAAACTCATCACATTCTGTCACCTGCAATCATTATCTGTGTCTCTCTTTATTTCTCACTAGGCTGCAAATTACATGAGGCCAATGGCTACACATTTTATTTATGTTTCTATCTCTTGGGAAGGCTAAAACAGTGCTTAAACATACCAAGCATAGAAATATTGGCTAGGGTGCCTGGGTGCCTGGGTAGCTCAGCTGCGGTTGAGTGTCTGACTCTTGAACTCTGCTCAGGTCATGATCTCAGAGTTGTGAGACAGAGCCTGGCATCTGGCTCCGAGCTCAGGAGGGAGTCTGCTTGACACTCTTCTCTACCTCTCTCCCTGACCCTCCCCACCCCGTGCTTTCTCTCTCTAAAATAATAAATAAATAAATCTTTTTCAAAATGTTGGCTAAAAAAATTCTAATAAAAAAATAAAAGGAGGGACGCCTGGGTGGCTCAGTTGGTTAAGCGGCTGCCTTCGGCTCGGGTCGTGATCCCAGCGTCCTGGGATCGAGTCCCACATCGGGCTCCTTGCTCAGCAGGGAGCCTGCTTCTCCCTCTGCCTCTGCCTGCCACTCTGTCTGCCTGTGCTCACTCTCTCTGACAAATAAATAAATAAAATCTTAAAAAATTTTTTTTTTAAATAAAAGGAAATGGTGGCTAAACTTGACGTGATATGGAAAAAACTCATCAATTTCAATGCAATGTATTTTTACACCTATTAAACATACCACGTGCATGGCCTGAAATGCCTGGTGTAGAGAGTGCCTGTTTTGCACCATGGAGGCCACCCTACTGGAAAGAAGGCAGGGAGCTGAGGAGTAAAAAAGAACCAGAAAAGATCGAGTTTACAAACTTAGAAGTAGGGGCGTCTGGGTGGCCCAATCAATTAAGCGATGGACTCTTGATTTCTGCTCAGGCCTGGCCTTATAGTCCTGGGAAGGGCTCCATGCTTGCCTGTGAGTGGGCTTGGGATTCTCCCTCTCCCTCTGCAATTCACCTCCCCTCCCCCAATATAAATACATAAATCTTAAAACAACAACAACAACAACAACTTAGAACTAGAGTGGTTAGAGTACTGTTCTCATAAAAACTTAGAAACCAGCTCTCCATTGTTTGCTGTAAATGTTTAATCACTTGCAATTAAAAAGTTTTTATGTGGTTAATAGTACGAGCTTTGGAGTCAGACCTGTTTTAATTCCCGCTCTAACACTCATTAGTTATTTGACCTTGGTTAAATTGGTTAGCCAATCTAGATCTCAGTTTCTTCATCCATAAACAGCGGACAATAATTGTATGCTTGGTAGGGATGTGAAAACCAAATGGGCCAATGTATGTAAAGTCTCTAGGATAGAGACTGACAGAATAAATAGAAGCAGCTCCACTCCACCGGTATAGTGGCACAGGATTTGTCCCAACCAGACAGGGCAACACTGAGATGGGAAAAGAAAAAGATAAAGGTGAATCAGCCCACAACACAATTAGGAAAATTTCTGGGGAAGTTGCCTAGAAGGATCGCTACGTTCTAATGAAGAATAAATTTCTTCTAAATAGTGTCTGCATTCCGATTGTGGAAGACTCACCGTTACCCCGTATTTGAGTGCTAGTCCAGCCAGGGTGTCTCCGGGGGCCAACTGATGCTCCAGGCGTCTTTCCCTCACCGGGGAGCAGGCAGATTGCACCAGGCTTCCGTAAGAACGAGCCCTACTCCCTTGCAGCAGTCCTGACCCCCCGAGGGGGGCCTGTCTAGAGGGAGAAGCCATCTTCTCACCCTGCTGACAGCTGGGGTTGCAACTAAGGGAGGCCTGGCTAAGTGCCCGATAGTGACGGGACCGAGGTCTACGAATGGATAACCAGGAGATTCCTCTCCCCTCCTGCCTTCTCTCCTAATTCTCCGCCTCCCCTGGCACTACGCGCCTCCTGAGCTCTCGTTTGTCCTCCTTCCAAGCGTCCTTCCAACAAATCTGCGCCCTGAATAGAATATTCAGTCCCTACCTGAGACTATCCTTAGCACCCTACTGACTTTGGACCCTCCCACCACAATTCGGCTACCTTGACCTCTGACCTTTGAACGGTAAACCTTCCTCCACACTCTGCTCAGTTTCCCGCCCCCCCCGCCCCAGGTCTGGCAGCCCCGGCCTCGGGGGTTACCCCCACACCCAGGCTCCGCCCCGTCCCGGGGTTGGCTCGCTCGTGTGAGGAATAAATCCGGCCCACGCCTGGTGGGCTGTCGGCGGCAAAGGAGGCGCGTGAGGGCCGTGAAGAGTTTGTAGTACACTTTCCACTCAGAGATCCTCCTAGGCCCGCTCCGCATCAGATCAGTCACAGCATCAAAATCGGTCTCCACGTTCAGGTTTTTGTCTCTCCAGACGCCTCGAATCAGCCAAGATGCAAGGGTCGAGAGCCAGCCGGGCGGCAAGCTCTTTGAAAAAAAGACTTCATATCCCAAAAGGCCCCGCGCGTGCGGGGTCGCCGGGTCGCGCAGGAAGTGCGGTCCCCTCGGAGGGCTGTGGGCGGGCTTTCGAATCGCGCTGTGAATACAGGGAAGCGCTTCCAGGGAAGTAAAGAGGCCAACCGGAAAGAAACCGAAGGAAAAAGGAGACGCCCCATTTTTGCTACGGTGGCCTGGAAGGAGTGGGGGAGGTGGCTCAGAAGAATTGCTCGCTTCTGGGAGTCAGTCGTAATGTCTTTCAAGAGGGAAGGGGATGATTGGAGTCAACTCAATGTGCTTAAAGTAAGCGGAGAAGAGAGGAGAGCGTCGGGAGCAGTTTCACTGCCCGGTGAAGGAGCTGCGGTGGCGGGGGGATGGGGGCGGCGCGGGAGGGAGCGACTAGAGCTGGGGAGTGACCCCCTTCTTCGCCCTGTGATCTCTGTTCTCATGGGCCTTATTCCTATTCAATCCTGGTCCCTGTCGTTTCCCTTCCGTCCCGCCCTCCTATCCCGCCGATCTTGTCCCATTACCCCCTGTAGAAACGAAGAGTCGGGGACCTGCTGGCTAGTTACATCCCAGAGGATGAGGCGCTGATGCTACGGGATGGACGGTGAGGGCGAGGAGTGATCAATCCCAGGGTTCTGCGGTTAGAGGCTTAATAAAATTTTGTTATTAACGGGAAGAGCGGAAGTATCGGGATTCTTTGGTGGGGAGTGAGGGACAGGGATTGGGTAGTGGAGATTGGGAGACGTCAGAGTTTGGCTTTGGAAAGGATTGCTAGGTCCAGGTGGGACCTAGAGACCAGACCCCACTCACCCGGAACCAAATATCTTCTTCTCCCCTAATAACCAGCTTTGCATGTGCCATCTGTCCCCACCGACCTGTACTGGACACCCTGGCCATGCTGACTGCCCACCGTGCAGGCAAGAAACATCTGTCCAGTAAGTTGGAGGGAAGAGGGAGTTAGAGAATAAACCCTCCAAATCTCTGAAGACCACTCTTGCTATTCTGTTTTTTAATTCTCATCCTCTCTGTCTTCAGGCCTGCAGCTTTTCTATGGCAAGAAGCAGCCAGGAAAGGGAATGGAGCAGAGTCCAAGACAACAGAATGAATTGAAGCGATCAGAGACCAAGGTTGAGGTAGTCAGGGAGGGGGGATGTGTGTTTCAGGTGGGCCTGCTGCACACCTTAGGCTTGAAGGGCTCTGACATGTTTCTAACTCTAAAGACTCTGACTCTGTTTCCTATCTCCATACCAGGCTCCTCTGTTAACCCAGACTCGACTTACCACCCAAAGTGCGCTGCATAGAGCTCCAGACTATAATAGTTGCTGCCGCCGGAAGTACAGGTCTGTGGGGTAGGAAAGCCAGAGGTAGGGAGGGACAGAGGAGATAGATGGCTCTAAACTGATGGTATTCCAAATTGTATTCTCAGGAATTAGTATTCCTGAGATGTTAACTGGTATTTCAGAAAAAAAGAGAATTCTGTCTTTTTTTTCTTCTTTAGTTTCGGAAGTGGCACTTTGTAATCCTACTTGAAGAGTAGTAATGTTAGTATATGTGAAGGGCTCTACAGATTCTTAAGATTAAAAAAAAAAAAACCTCAAAAGTTTTAACCTGGCCTTTTAAAAATTTTTTTATTTTTTTAAAGATTTTATTTATTCATTTGAGAGAGAGAGATCACAAGTAGGCAGAGAGGCAGTCAGAGAGAGAGGGGGAAGCAGGCTCCCTGCTGAGCAGAGAGCCCAATGCGGGGCTTGATCCCAGGACCCTGAGATCACAACCTGAGCCAAAGGCAGAGGCTTAACCCACTGAGCCACCCAGGCGCCCCATAACCTAGCCTTTTAAAAATTCATTTGATTCCAAAATTCCTTTTTATGTAGGACCCTTATTAATATCTTGAGGAACACAGTTTAGGAAGCACTGCTATAAGGGGTTGGGAGTCATAGGAAAATTGCCCTTTTCCTTTATCACTTTTATAGACGTTGATTCTTCTCTACCCAGACCAGAAACCCTTCGTCCCTCTGTCTCCCATTCCCCTTTGCCACCCCCAGAGGTTGAGCCCAAGGGTGGGAAGATTACTAGGGAACCCATGCCTGGGACTGGCCCACAGGCCAAAGAGTCAGCAACTGTCTCATCCCCTGCATCCATGAGCCCCACGAGAAGAAGAGCCCTGGATCATTACCTCACCCTTCGAAGGTGAGTATGGAGAATCACTTTCCTCAAGTTTTCTCTTTTCTCTCTGAGTCTTCTTATTTCAGTCCTTCTCATGTTATCCGCACTAACTTAAGCCTCTTTTCATGACCTATTCTGTTTTCTCTGATATTTCTAGCTCTGGATGGATCCCAGATGGACAAGGTCGATGGGTAAAAGATGAGAATGTTGAGTTTGACTCTGATGAAGAGGAGCCCCCCGATCTCCCCTTAGACTGACACCCTCTTTCCCCTCTCAGTTCACAAATAAATTTCAGTGGGCTCTGGGAGCCTGTTTCCTTGAGTCTGCTTCCTTGTCCATTTTCAGGATTTCACTGGTGGATTTTTTTTTTAAGGAGACTGCGTGCCCAGCGTGGAGCCCAAGGTGGAACTTGAACTCATGACCCTGAGATCAAGACCTGAGCTGAGATCAAGAGTCAGATGCTTAATTGACTGAGCCATCCAGGTGCCCCCCATTTCAGGATTTTAAATCTGCATTCTTAGCCTGGCTAACTCTTCCCTGCAATGTACATGGCTCCCCATTCTAACCCCTCCCCCACCTTCTACCAAAGTCATGCCAAGCGTCAGCTGCATGCAGCCCAATGCCCTATTAATAAGTCTGTCAGAAGGAGGTCTTTGCCCTTCATGTTGTCTGCCTTCTTCCTCACCTCCACTCAAAGTCCTTTCCTCCTTCAGATCACATGAGGGTTGTGGGTAGGCACCAGGGGGCCTGGCCACATCTGGAAAGAGGGCTGGGGTAGGTGCCCTATGAGAGCAGAAGGGACTAACAGCATTGGCAGGGCCATGGGGAACACCAAGGGAGGGAGCTCCCCCACCTCTGCCTAGTAACTTGACCCTCCCTGCCTGCTGATCCCCAGAGTATAAATAATCCCCTGATGAACTGGCAGTAACCCTTGGGAGTTAGCGCCAAGATTCCCACCCCAAAGCCTAAGGAAAGAGTCAGGCAGAGTGGACAGAAGGGCCTTTATTTACAGGAAGGGGAGAGATGAGGATTTAGACATTCAGGGCTCCCAGCTCTAGTTGGTAAGGGGAAAAGGTAGTGTTATCTCTTTTTTTGCTGGCGACCTGTAACAGGAGAGAGTAAACACAAGCCTTTGTTCCATCTTCTCCTTCCTGCAAAGATGCTCTTCTGCCCCTTTCCAGTTCCTCGGCCAGACTCGTAAAGAGGTAATCTCTTCGGCCAGCAAGCATACCCACCCCCCATTAACAAAGCAAAATAAGAAATGACATGGCAAATAAAAATACCATGTCCACAAACAGGTATGTCTAGATTCTTTTCCTCTCTACAGGTATAAATTTGGGGCAGGGAACTTTTCTATCTACTTTCTGGTCACTTAGGACTTCTTATATGATTATTGCTTTGGCAGCACTCCAGGCTAATAGTCACTAAGTCATCTTTCCGGAGGATCCACTACTTCCTTGCCCTTTCCTCCACAGAACATGTCTGCATTTACTCACGTAGTTCATTGTTCCGGGTCATGGCCTGGGCCGCCCGAGCTCGTGGCCCCTGCTGTGTAAAGTGGTAGCCAAAGCGGACAATGGAGGGACACTGTTCCAGCACGGTGGCCATCTCCATCTCCACTGCATCGCCAGGCCACTGGCGCTAGGGGAGGGAGAGATGAGACCCGTCAGCTACACTCTCTGTGTTGTTCATGGCCCCGTACCACCAACCCTTTGAGGGGGGCAAAGCAGCTTATTTCATCACAGTGGGTGATGAGGAGCTGACTTGGCTTCCTTCATAGAGACATGAAGAGGAGAATTCAGATAAAAGTAGATAAGATCCTGGGACGCCTAGGTGGCTCAGTTGGTTAAGCGGCCGCCTTCGGCTCAGGTCATGATCCCAGCGTCCTGGGATCGAGTCCCACATCGGGCTCCTTGCTTGGTGGGGGGCCTGCTTCTCCCTCTGCCTCTGCCTGCCACTCTGTCTGCCTGTGCTCACTCGCTCGCTCTCGTTCTCTCTCTGACAAATAAATAAATAAAATCTTAAAAAAAAAAAAGTAGATAAGATCCTGACCCAGTAGTGGCTGCCCAAGGGAAGAGAGTCAATGAATATTAGCTGAATGCAAAGACCAGAGGAAGGGAATGCTGACCTGGTTGTCTACACGGAGCTCAGTGAGTGTGGCATTTTCCCGAACTGCCTTCAGCACAGCCATGAGCCCTGTGCTGCTGATGAAGTTAGATTCAATGTTCAAGCTCTGGAGGCTACGATTCTCACGCAACATGTCCGCCACCGCCTGGGGAGTAGGGACTTGGGTTAGGATTAGAGGACAGTTTCACAGGTGACTGAGGAAAGAGAGAAGAGGAGCAAGAGGGAACACAGCTCTTTAAGAAGAGGCCTTGAGGAGCTATAGGTGGGGCTAGAGGGAGACAGAAGGGAACGCAGGTAGCAGGGGAAGCACAGAGGTAAGCGTGTGGTGGAGTCAGTAGGCTGATGAGATGGTTGTGACTCTCTGAGAAGGTAATCTGAAGACTTCAGAGCGATGAGCCATAGGAGTGAGGGTAGAGTCTCCATCAAGCTACCCTAAGAGAACATGATGGGAATAGCACCCCCAGCACCCCCTCTTTGGACAGCCCTGGTGGGGGTACATGTCACGGTACGGGGGGAGGGCTAGGGATTTCAAGTTGCCTTACATTGGCAATGGGGTCACCACTCCTTGTGGCCACCAGACTGAAGCTCCGGACGTAGGTATTTGTCTTCATTGCCTCACATAACTCTGTTAGCATGGGGATCGGGATGTCCTGTCACGGGGAAGAGATGACAGGCTAAGAGACTCACGTATCTGGGACTCACATAAGTTCAATGGGAAGAATGGAAAGGGGCGGTCAGATACCTGTATGTTATTGAGGTTCACCTCCTCTAGCTCCTTGTCATTGTTTCGAACACTCTTTAGGATCTCCTCGATGTTTGTGGGATTTGGGGGCTCATCTGGCACTGGTTTGTACTTGTCAGGCTGCACCACGCCTGGTGGGTGAGGGCCAGAAGGAAACCCCAACATGTCCCCCACAATCTCCTCCCCATTGGTTCTCTTATTATTCATGTACCATACTCTCTCCATGATCCCCCTGTCTCACCCTTCACTACCTTTCCTCTGACTTTGGGACTGCCTGCCAAAGCCCCGGGTGCCATGCCCCCAGACACACTCACTGCTGATGCCTTCCGTGTTGCAGATCTCTCCGCTGCAGATGGCGTCATAGTATTGCTTGTTGCTCATCAGTGTGTACATGCCCAGAATTGCTGGAGAGAGCAAGTAGAGGGGCCATGGGTTTGTTCCCAGCCCCCCTCCCTCCTCATTCTGAATCGGTTGTAGTTTTAAGGCCTGACCTCTTCCACCCTTCCAATGAGGTTCCCACTATCCCTAGGTCCCAGAGTTCCCTTCCATGAACTGCTTAAGGTGGTGGTTTTTAAGACTTTGAGACAGGGCTGAGGGTAGGTCCCTAAAGAACCCCTAGGATGAGGGAGAGAAAAACAACAACAGCATTTAACATTCAGGAAAAAAAGTGTGTGTGTGTGTGTGTGTGTGTGTGTGAGAGAGAGAGAGAGAGAGAGAGAGAGAGAGAGACTGCCTCCTGTTTTCAGCTGGGGTAGTTCCACCTTTATCTGCCTTACAATCCCTGTAAAATTGCCTTTGAGATGTGAACTATGAAATTAAAAAATTAACAAGTGAATATATAAACCAAAAAATTTTTTAAACCACGACCTGAGGCTTTCTCTAACATCTGTGTCCTATTCAGGGCCTTCCTCACTAGTCCTGTGCCCTGGGTGGAAACCCCTGGCTCTGGTGTCCCCGCCCTCCTCAACTTCCCACAGCAGCCCACCTGCAATATCACACATTTCAGCATCTGTGGCATTGGCCAGTGCCTCTTCCAGTTCAGGCTCCAGGGTGATCTGCTCCTGTGCAGGAATTTCTCTCTTGGGCTGAATATAGGGTTTCCCTGATGGGGAGATGAAGGACGGTTTAGGTAGAGGTCATCATTCCTAAGATCCTGGTCTCCAGCTTCCTTTCCTTCTCCAGGAGGTGGAGGTCTAGGTCATTAGGGGCCACTGTAAAGCCTGAGTCCTCTACCAGCTCAGGACTCCTGGGTCCCCTGATCTCTTCTAAAAGTTGAAGAGTGAAAGATGGCATGTAGGTTTCAGGGTGGCCGAGTCCCTGGGCAGCTAGAAGCTGGAAGGTGAGAGGGAAGCTGGAGGGGGTACACTTGAGAGACACCCATTTGGATTTGGGTAGGCATGGTTGTTAGGGTCTCCATACCTTTCTTCTCGCCTGTGAAGGGCACCAAGTCATCACGCTCTTTGACCTCTAGTGCCTGCTGCTCCAGGTACTGCAAAAGGGCATCCCGGTCCAGGGGCCCTGTTGGACTCTTCTTTGTCTGGTCACGTTGTCTTAGTCCAGCTGGCAGGAGCATGTTCTTAGGGATGAGTTTTGGGGAGCAAGTAAGACCTCTGATCTGGAGCACCTTCAGGGCTCCCTAAAACATCTACAGACACCTTTTCCCTGGCCCCCTGGGGACTCCAAGCCCTGTAGGCAGCCCTGGGCTTAGCCACCCAGGACCCCTCACCCTTCCCAAATGCCTGGAGACTGCTCCTGGTCGCCTGTGCTGGGGCCCCTACCTCGGGGTCCATCTCCTGTAGCTCGCAGTCCAGCTGCTCTAGCTCCTCAGGGCTCAAGGTCCTTAGGATCTCATCTTCATCTATGTCTCTGTATTTCTCCAGTTCCTTCTGATACGATGACATGATGGCCCCCACCCCCTCCCCACTGTGTGGCACTCACGGAGCCTGGGGGACATGGGGAAAGTGATTGGATAACTGGATAACGGAAAGATGTACACACACACAGCAGGACATAAACCAGCTGGGGGTAGAACAATCAACTAGATGCCTTGGAGGTTAGAAATCTAGTCGGGCATGGGAAGATGGGGAGACGTTAGGTTGTGTAGTTAGAACAACAACAGCTCGCTTCTTTCGGCTTCCCCAGCTTCAGCCACTCTGGATGGGGATCCCAGGCATCCAAGCTGGATTTATCTGCCCATTATATGACACAGAAATCCTGGCAGCACCCTCCCCTATAACCTCGCCCGTTGGTGCCTCTTGCCCAAGCACAGCTGCCAGGGCCCCTGCCAATACAGCTGGCCCCATGCCCAGTTCCTATTGAGAGGAAGGGGGGCATACAAAGAACTTCAGGGAAATTCCTCTTCTCTTCCTCATAATGCAGCCTATTCCCTAAACTGGTTTAAGAAAGCAAGGTGGGGGGTTGGGAGTAAAAGAGACAGTTCTCTTCCTCTACCCTCATTTCCTCTTTTATTGTGGGGGAATCACAATTTCACTTTCTATGTTTGCAAAAACTCTAAATCCCAAGGGAAAGCAAGGGCTCAGAGGAGCTGGGGGACTTCCAGGTTGGGGGAAGGGTGGTACAGTCTCAGAAGGGACCGAGTCCCTATAATTTGTCCCTGGCTATGGACGGGAAGGTGACACCGGACCAATGGGTGGGAAATGCCTTCTAAATGCGATAAAGTTTCTCTAAAAACAGTAGGAAGATTAAACTCGCACAGTCTTTTACATTAGGGAAAATACACACAAGCTACACATACACACCATGCCAAATATGAAAGATCCAGAAAGTGTGTGAGATACTTGCATTGACAATGTAAACTACTGTTAAGAGAGAGGACGGACGGTGGCAGAAACATATGCTGAGAGACAGAGACACACTCCATATCATTCCCAATAGGAGACAACCCTCTCCTCCCATCTCCCGCCAGGCTCTGATCCATAAGCCCCCTGCCTTCCCCACCTACCAGTCCTGGTAGCCACCTCCCTTCTCACCTCCCCTTCTGTCGGTTGGTCTGTCGGTGCTACTGGAGCACTGTCCCAGCAGCGGGAGGAGCCCGGTGCTGGGGAAGAGGGTGGGGGAACAGTGAGCTCAGCATTTTATTATTTTAGCTCTGGCCAGGTGGGGGGTGGTGGGAGATCACATATACACAGCCCCCATACCCTGCCCGGCCCTGAGAGCCTCTAGTGGCCACCAACAGCCATGGCACTTCCTACCCCTCGTGCGTAGCAGCCTCAGTCCGCGCAACTGTTCTAGGAGAATCACCCAGTTCCTACTTATTTGGTGCCTTGCTATATATTCAAAGCAGTGACCGCAAGGTGATATAAAGGTAAGTATAAGAATTTTGTTTGGATGTCTAATTTAAAGGTGTTTATAATCCAGCTGCAGGAATGAATACTTAGAATTTTAAAAAGGAAGCTCACGATCCCCTCTATTAAATAAAATGAAGACACTTATATACTCAGACATTCACAAAGACTTCTTGCTCCCAACTCTAGATCAGACACCAGACAAAGGGGATCCTTCTTTTTTATTAGATTAAAAAACATAAAACCAGCAGGAACCGGGGGGAAAGAAATATAGAAAAGGGCTGGGCAAAGCTCAGAGCTGACAAAGGGGAGAAGCAGGGAGATAAGGGGAAACCTGAAGAGCCCCAAGTCAGGGCAGGAGAGGGGTTTCCAAGGACTAAACATCTTATTTGATGACAATTTTCTGGCGCAAGGCTCGGGGCCCAGAACCAGGCAGGGGCTCAGGAGGTGGTGGGCCAGGGCCCAGCGCTGAGGCAGTGGGTGGCAGTCCATGGGCAGTGATGTACTTCTTGTAGGCCTCACGGATGATCTTGAAGGCTCGAGCAGTGGCATAGGGGATGTCTGTGACAGGGTCCCGGTACAGGGCTGGCCGATGGGTAACAGGGCAGACCTCCCGAACAGGGACTTTTGGGGGCCGCCCTTGGGGAAACCATTCCTCAAATGTTGCATCATCGCTAAAAGTGATGAAGGTACGGGAGCAGCGAGCTGGAGAGACGACGGGTCCAGTGCCTGCACGGGGAGTTAGCACAGAGGCTGTGGGAGTAGGATCCAGTCTAAGGGGAGAGACAGAAACACAAAAACTTCTGAGGAGAAAAAACAACAGATGAAGAGAGATCAGACAGGCAAGGAAAAAGATGAAGGAGACAGAGCGATGGGAACGTTCTGAGAGAATCAAAGTGACAGATGGGGAAAAGCAAGCTGGGCTGAATGAAAAACTGGAGAGAATAAGGAGAGGCTAAAAGAAACATGGAGCTGAGGGGAAAGGACTCTGAAGGACATCCACGTGTTGGAGAGAGCTGCGTGAGGAGAGCTGAGGAGGGCAGGAGAAGGCTCTCTCCCCTTCTTCCTTGTGACACACTTACCCTTCCACATCCACATTCTCCTCTTTAGGGCCTGGCTCCCCAACAAGTGGCACCGTCACTGAATGATAGGTGATTATGGGCCCTGGGCACTTCCGCTTCTTGTGCACCTGCTTCTTTTTGTCAGCCTCGAGCCTCTCGTATGTCTCTTCAGGGTCAAAGGAAGGAATGAGGGGAAGGTGAGTTGCCCCTGTGCCCACAGCCACTTCTGTCCCAAAGTCTTTTGATGACCTTCCTGGCTGTCCAGTCTCTGCCCAAGCCATTCACGCAAATCCTGAGGCCCCCTCGCACCTCTACTTCTGACGTTTTCTGCTTGCCCCCGATATCCTCTCTGCTCATTTCTCCTGTCCACTTGGTTCCTCATGCACTTAGAAGAGTGGGACTTTAGAACTAGAAGAGACCCTTGGATAAGGAGCCTGCTGTTTCCCTCTGTATCCCTCCACAGCTGCCTTGTCCACTGCTCCCAGCAAGAGCAGCTTGCTGTGTCTTCAGGCATCTTTGGTCATTACAGAGTTCCTTCCTATTTTAAGCTGAAATATGATGCCTGATGACACTGTTTAATCTTTTTGGGCTATAAAGAATGCAGGTCTGGTCTGTCTTCCATATGACAGTCCTTTACACAGTTGAAGTTATTGTCCATGTCTCTCCAGGCTGATCACAAAGCCCATTTCATCGAGCCATTCCTCGTACAAAATGGTTTTGAGATACACTCTCAGAGGTTATAAGCTGGGCAGCCCACTTAAGTGTTTTGTGTGATCTGTTTTGTGTTCTATGTTTTTATTTTATTTATTTATTTTTTTTTTTAAGCTTTTATTTATTTATTTGACAGACAGAGATCACAAGTAGGCAGAGAGGCAGGCAGAGAGAGAGGAGGAAGCAGGCTCTCCACGGAGGAGAGAGCCTGATGTGGGGCTCGATCCCAGGACCCTGGGATCATGACCTGAGCCGAAAACAGAGGCTTTAACCCGCTGAGCCACCCAGGCGCCCCTATTTTATTTTTTTAAGATTTATTTTGGGGAGGGGAGAGAGTGTGTGAGCACATGGTGGGATGGGGAGAGGGAGAGAATCCTCTAGCAGATTCCCTGCTGCTAGAGCCTGATGTGGAGCCCAATCCCAGGACCCTGAGATCATGACCTCAGCTGAAATCAAGAGCTGGATATTTAATTGACTGAGCCACGTAGATGTCCTAAGGAAATTACATTTAAACACAGAGATTTCATGCACCTGGGTGGCTCAGTCGTTTAGCATCTGCCTTTGGCTCAGGTCATGATCCCTGAGACCTGGGATCAAGCCCGGCATCGGGCTCCCTGTTAATAGAAGCCTGCTTCTCCCTCTCCCACTCCCCCTACTTGTGTTACCTCCCTTGCTGTGTCTCTGTCAAACAAATAAATAAATAAAATCTTAAAAAAATACATAAACACAGAGATTTCTGGTTCCTCTTAAAATAACAAGAAAATCTGGCAACCCTACATTTGCATTGTCATGTGGCAACAACGAGCTGAGCGGAATAGCTGCCTCTCCTGAGCACTCTTCTAATTCACCACAATCCCCTGGCGGACTCGTGACACTGCACTATGGCAGTGGCAGTTCGTGGTTCGTATACATGTCTCCTCCTCAAGGACAATGACTGTGACTCATACTACCTACATATTCCCGGGGCTGGGCAGTGTTCTGCACATTACAGGCATTCAACAAGTATTTGTTAATGTTCAGTGGTCAGAAATATTCCTGTCCCTTTCCGCTGAATGAACTCCAAATTTCTGTTTCTTAAATGTGGGTACAATCCTCTAGATAAAGTCGGGCCAGAAAAGTGTGCTCTGGGAACCCCACCAATGATTTAGCCTCTTTTGTACTTGGAATTCGGGTAGATAATATTGCTTTCTTTCCCTTCAGCCAACCTTCCAACCTTCTCCTTTTGAACGCTTCCCTGTACCTTCTAGAAATCCTCCATAATCAACCAATGCATCGAAGTCCTCCAGTTCCTCGCTCAGCATGCCCTCGGCAACTTGTCTTCCTGGAAGCCCGTCACCCTGTCAAGCCCTGCTCTCCCTGAAGCCCTCTGGCAGAGGCTGCTCATCCTGCCACATCCCAAGCAGGGCGTGCCTGTGTCCTGCTGAGCACACTTTGCGCTTTACACCACAGCTCCTCTACCCATCTGCAGACCCACCTCCCCACTGACACAGATGCCACTGGGTTAAATCACCTCTCCTTCCTGTCATGCTCCCTCCCTCCCTCACCGAAGACTTCGGTGATCCCTTCTACTCTTCCTCTCCACCCAATTGCTGTCATCCTACGTCACGCCGTCATCCTACGTCATCCTACGTCATCCAAACGTCACGTTTGACCTCAAACGTGCACACACAGGTAACCCCTTCAACCTCCCATCCCCACAGTTTCTTTACCAATCTCATTTCTCAACAATCTTCCTGTCTAGGACGCTTGAGTTATTCCATTCCGCTCCAGCTACAGCCCATACTTCGTTACTGCCTACAACTGCCCCAGCTCTGAAATACTGCAATCACACATCCCAGGCTCTGGCCCCAACATCCTACCCTTAGGGTCTGTTTGCTCCCCACTCTAGATAGCTCTGTTCTTCCTCCTGTACACAGACCTCTCCATATTCTCTTTCCCTAGTGGCCCTTTCCAGGCTTCATTTTCCTTTGTAAATCAAGGTTAGGTTCCTCAGTCTATCATTTTAGTCACTCTTATCAATCAAAACTCCATGGCCCAGACCTGGATTGCTGAGTGCTCCTGGAGAAGTATTACACAACAGGGTAGACTACGAACGCATGTTCCCAAAATTCAACAGACTCCCCCAACATCAGCAGAATATTCTATCTCAAAATTTCAAACACTCTTCACTCTCCCCTCAAGCTTTCAACCCTATGCCCAACACCTGACAGGTGATAGTGCCTAAAAAACATCAGATGAGAACCACTCCAAGGTCCTGCTATGGGTTACTAACCTCCACTCTCCCCCCTCCCCCTTAACTTAAGCTAATTCCTTCACCTGTGCTCTAGCTACCCCTTCTCCAAAAACCCGCACTATTAACTATTCTTTCTTTCTTCTCTATCATTATACTCAGGCGCTTCTCATCAAAGACTGAGTTCCTCCGATCTTTGAATAAAACAAGCAAAGAAAACTCTACATTGACCCTAGACCCTATAGCTTTTATTCCTTCTTCCACCCTTCACAGCCAAACTTTTTAAGCCTGCTTCAAAATGGCGTGGTTCTCAAAAAGCGCTCTTTAAGGTCACCTCTGACTTCTTTGTCACCAAAACAAATGGACACTTCTCCATTCTCCTCTTGGGTGGCATCTCTGCGGCATTCAGAAGAGACTCTCTCTCAAACATTCTCTTTGCTTGGCATTCTTAAGGCAATTCTCCTGGAGTTCTCTAATTCTCCGGCCACTGCTAAGCTCCTCTTTTTTTTTTTTTTTTTAAAGATTTTATTTATTTGACAGAGAGACAGCGAGAGAGGGAACAGAAGCACAGAGAGTGAGAGAGGGAGAAGCAGGCTTCCCACAGAGCAGAGAGCCCTATGTGGGGCTCGATCCCAGGACCCTGGGATCATGACCTGAGCCAAAGGCTGACGCTTACCCGACTGAGCCACCCAGGTGCCCCTGCTAAGCTCCTCTTTGATGAGCCCATTACATTCTAGTGTCTGCAGGATTCCCTTCGGCCTCTGTCTTCTCTTCCTCATGATTTCTCCCTGGCTGATCTGACCACTCCAACATCAACAGTGCTATCTATACTCAATAGACTTTCAAATTTGTTTCCAGCGCAGATCTTTTGTCCAAACCCGGTGTGTACACTGAACTGAACTCTCACCACTGCACGGACTGTTCCCAGACTCCTCAAATTCAACATGTTCAAAAATGAACTTATCTTCCCCTGCCAAACAAGCTTCTGCAAGGTCTCCTATGTCAGTTACTGATGTAAGAAGCCTGGGAGTTACCCTCTTTACAGTGGTCCAAACCAACCAATGTGGTCAAAGGATGTGGACTCTAATTACAGTGACATCAAGGTCACCTCACTGTTTGTGATGGTTCTAAATCATTTCTGTTTTGAGGGACAGCTACTGCTTGAAAGCACTGAATTACCATTATATAGATAAAGATTAAATATCCAATTTTAAAGTCAGTATAATGAAACAGTCATGAAAACATATCCTGAAGATATTGGAAGTGAAGTAAACCTTTTCTCAATCATTGTGTTCTTTTGGAGTTATCTAAATTTGAGAAATATAAAAGTGGAATGGGTTGGGTCTCAGATATTCTGTGTAAAGAATCTTCCACTCCACATTTGGGCTATAAACATTCAACTATACATTCTTGCTCACGTAAGAGAAAGATTCAGAGAAAGAAAGACTGGGGTAGGGGGCGGTATAGAGAAAGAAAAAGAACAGATTAAATACTGTAGCTGATTCTGTGTTATTTCACCCAATGAAAGTATGCCCCACACTGAGCATTTGATGGGATGTGTGCAATCTGCTATTCCCTCATGTACTCTCATGATTTAAGACTCTCAACACCCTATAAAGAAATGTGTGTTCTGGAGCACCTGGGTGGCTCGGTCAGTTAAGCATCCAACCCCCTGATTTCAGCTCAGGTCTTGATCTCAGGGTTGTGAGATTCTCTCTCTCCCTTTTCCTTTGCCCACCCCACTGTAACCCTCCCCCAGCATCCTCACTCTCTTAAAAAAAAAAAGTATGTTTTGTACAGTCTATTATTGTACACAATTGTGTACTCAGCATATAAACTGAAGAGATTTTATTTTTTTATTTTTTTTTACTTTTAATATTTTATTTATTTATTTGACAGATAGAGATCACAAGTAGGCAGAGAGGCAGGCAGAGAGAGAGGAGGAAGCAGGCTCCCTGCTGAGCAGAGAGCCCGATGTGGGGCTCGATCCCAGGTCCTGGGATCATGACCTGAGCCAAAGGCAGAGGCTTTAACCCACTGAGCCACCCAGGCGCCCCTAAACTGAAGAGATTTTAAAGAATTTTTTCTTTAAAATAGTTCATATTGGGGTGCCTGGTTAGCTCGGTGGGTTAAAGCCTCTGCCTTTAGCTCGGGTCATGATCC
>PISX010029355.1:0-20158 GCA_004024625.1 Mellivora capensis
CTCCATCTCCCCATGTCCTCCATGTTATTTGTTATGCTCCACAAATAAGTGAAACCATATGATAATTGACTCTCTCTGCTTGACTTATTTCACTCAGCATAATCTCTTCCAGTCCCGTCCATATTGCTACAAAAGTTGGGTATTCATCCTTTCTGATGGAGGCATCATACTCCATAGTGTATATGGACCACATCTTCCTGATCCATCCATCCATGGAAGGGCATCTTGGTTCTTTCCACAGTTTGGCGACCGTGGCCATTGCTGCTATAAACATTGGGGTACAGATGGCCCTTCTTTTCACCACATCTGTATCTTTGGGGTAAATACCCAGTAGTGCAATTGTAGGGTCATAGGGAAGCTCTATTTTTAATTTCTTAAAGAATTTCCACACTGTTCTCCAAAGTGGCTGCACCAATTTGCATTCCCACCAACAGTGTAAGAGGGTTCCCCTTTCTCCACATCCTCTCCAACACACGTAGTTTCCTGTCTTGCTAATTTTGGCCATTCTAACTGGTGTGAGGTGGTATCTCAATGTGGTTTTAATTTGAATCTCCCTGATACTTCTGCCCATTTCTTTTTTTTTAAATTCTTTTCAGCGTAACAGAATTCATAGTTTTTGCACCACACCCAGTGCTCCATGCAATGCGTGCCCTCCATAATACCCACCACCTGGCTCCCCCAACCTCCCACCCCCTGCCCCTTCACAACCCTCAGGTTGTTTTTCAGAGTCTATAGTCTGTCATGGTTCATCTCCTCCTCCAATTTCCCTCAACTACCTTCTCCTCTTCATCTCCCCATGTTCTGCCCATTTCTTAACTGGATTTTTTTTCACATGTTGAATTCAATATGCTCTTTATAGATTTTGAATACTAGCCCTTTCTCTTTCTTTTTTAAAATTGTTATTCATTTTTTAAAATTTCTTTTCTGCTCCAGAATTCATTGTTTATGCAACACACCCAGTGCTCCTTGCAATACGTGCCTTCCATAATACCCACCACCAGGCTCCCCCAACCTCCCACCCTCTTCCCCACCAAAACCCTCAGATTATTTCTCAGAGTCCACAGTCTCTCATGCTTCTCCTCCCCCTCCAATTTCCCTCAACTCCCTTCTCTCCATCTCCCCATGTCCTCCGTGTTATTCCTTATGCTCCACAAATAAGTGAAACCATATGATAATTGACTCTCTCTGCTTGACTTATTTCACTCAGCATAATCTTTTCCAGTCCCGTCTATGTTGATACAAAAGTTGGGTATTCATCCTTTCTGATGGAGGCATAATACTCCATAGTGTATATGGACCACATCTTCCTTATCCATTCGTCTGTTGAAGGGTATCTTGGTTCTTTCCACAGTTTGGCGACTGTGGTCATTGCTGCTATGAATATTGGGGTACAGATGGCCCTTCTTTTCACCACATCTGTATCTTTGGGGTAAATACCCAGTAGGGCAATTGCAGGGTCATAGGGAAGCTTTATTTTTAATTTCTTAAGGAATCTCCACATTGTCTTCCAAAGTTTTAGTAGCCCTTTTTCTGATATATCCTTTGTGAATATCTTCTCCCTTTCTGTAGGTTTCCTTTTAATTTTGTTGATTATTTCCTTTGCTATGCAAGAGATTTTTTTCTTAATGAAGTACCAATATTTCCTTTTTTTTGCCTTTATTTCTCTTGCCTCTTCATATGTGTCTACCAAGATGTTTGCAACAGCCAAGGTCAAAGAGTTTGTTGACTGTTTTTCCTCTAGCATTGTGATGGATTTCTGTCTCATAGTTAGGTCTTTCATTCATATTGAATTTATTTAGTGTATGGTGAAAGTGATCCAGTTTTTTTTTTCTGTATGTGCCTGTCTCTAGTTTTCAACACACCATTTTGAAATGGTAAGACTGTCTTTTCCATTGGGCATATTCTTTCATGTCTTGTCCAAGATTAGTTGACCAAAGAGTTGAAAGTCCATTTTTGGGTTCTCTGTTCTGTTCCATTTATGTCTGTGTCTGTTTTTGTGCCAGTACCATACTGACTTGATTATTACAGCTGTGTAATACAGCTTAGCAGCTGGAACTGTGATGTGTCCAGCTTTACTTTTTTCTTTTTCAATTACTTTGGCTACTCATGGCCTTTTCTTTTCCATATAAATTTTAGATCTATTTATTCTAGGTCTTTGAAAAATGATGGTGTTAGTTTGATAGGGCTTGCATTGAATGTGTATATTACTTTGAGGAGTGTAGATATTTTAACATTTGTTCTTCCAATCCATGAGCATGGGATGTTTTTCCATTTCTTTGTGCTTTCTTCAATTTCCTTCATAAGTGTTCTACAGTGTTCAGAATACAAATCTTTAGCCTCTTTGGTTAAGCTTATTCCTAGGGATCTTATGGTTTTTGGTGCAATTGTAAATGGGATAGATTACTTCATTTTTCTTTCTGATGCTTCATTGTTACTGTATAGAAATGCAACAGATTTCTGTGCATTGATTTTATATCCTGTTACTTTGGTGAATCCCTGCATCAATCCTAGCAATTTTTTAGTGGAGACTTTTTGGTTTCTCCATATAGTATCATGTCCTCCGCAAAGAGTGACAGTTTGACTTCTTTGTCAATTTGGATGCCTTTTATTCCTTCTTTTTGTCTAATTGTTGAAGCTAGGACTTCCAGTATTAAACTGAAAAATAATGGTGAGAGTGGGATTCCTTATCATATTCCTGATGTGAAGGTTAAAGCTCTCAGTTTTTCCATTTTAGGATCATATTATCTGTGAGTCTTTCATCTATGGCCATTATGATGATGAGTCATGTTCCCTCTATCAATATATTTTCAAGAGTTTTAATCAGGAAAGAATGCTTATTTTGTCAAATGATTTTTCTGCGTCACTTCAGATCATATGCTCTTATCCTTTCTTTAATCGATGTGGTCTCTCACACTGATTGATTTGCAAATGTCAAACCACCCTTGCGGCCCAGGAATGAATCTCACTTGGTTCTGGTGCATAATCCTTTAATGTACTGTTGTTCCTACTATCTAGTATCTTGGTGAGAATTTTTGCATCTGTATTCATCAGGGCTATTGGTCTGTAATTCTCCTTTTCAGTAGGTTTTTTTTTTTTTTTTCTGGTTTTGGGATCCAGGTAATGCTGGCCTCATAGAATTAGTTTGGAAGTTTTCCTTCCATTTCTATTGTTTTGAAGAGTTTCAGAAAAATAGGAATTAATTCATCTTTAAGTGCTTGGTAGAATTCTTCTGGTAAGTGTTAGGTCCCCCAATAATGGGTCCATGATTAAAGCAGCAAGACTGATACAAAGTGAAGGTCAAGCAAAGCTTTATTTCACGCCAAGCATCAAGAATCAAACTGAACATTCGGGGCCGCGCCTCTTACAGAGAGGGCGACCTTTTTCTGCTTCACAGACTAGCTTTTAAGGGCAAAGGCCATGTGGTTGGGCCTGGCCATGCACAGGTGGCCAATGAGATTGTAACACACATAGAAAGGTACAGTCATGCTAGGTGACCAATTGAATTACAATTTACCTTAGTAGATATTTGAATTAGCCTATCACCTTGGTCAGAATTGGCGCCCAAAAGGCTCCCAAAGGGGGAGGCCCATACTCCTTGGTAACTAGGGAGACAGTATGCACCCCCCCCACACACTGATCTCCGTCTGGCCTGACCCACCCTTGTATTTGGGCTTTGTTACCTGGACTGGTTTCCGGGACTTGTTTTGGAGTAAGTCCCTTGGGGGTAGGGGAGAAGGGACAGTTTAAGGGTTAAACAACAAGGTTACTGTTTAACCTGGATGGAAGCACTCTGGCTAAATAGGTCCTTACATAAGCCATCTGGTTCTGGACTCTTGTTTTGGGGGATAGTTTTGATTACTGATTCAATTTCTTTTTTGGTTATGGGCCTATTCAGATTTTCTATTTCTTTCTGTTTCAGCTTTGGTAGTTTATATGTATCTAGGAATTTATCTATTTCTTCCAGATTATTTAATTTATTGGCATATAATTGCTCATAATATTCTCTTGTGTTTGTATTTCAGTGGTGTTGGTTGTGATCTCTCTTTTTTCATTCATGATTTTAATTATTTGGGTCCTTTCTCTCTCTTTTTTTTTTTAAGAAGTCAGGCTAGGGATTTATTAATCTTGTTATTTCTTTCAGTGAACCAGTTCCCAGTTTCCTTGATTCTTTCTATGGGTTTTCTGATTTCTTATCATTGATTTCTGCAATACTCTGTATTATGTTCCTTCTCCCCCTGGATTTAGGCTTTATTTGGTGTTCTTTATCCAGCTCCTTTACATGTAATATTAGGTTGTGTATTTGAGATTTTTCTTGCTTCTTGAGGAAGGCCTGTATTGCTGCTATACACTTCCTTATTAGGACCACCTTTGTTGCATCTCAGTGTGTCTGGACTGTCATGTTTTCATTTTCATTTACTTCCAAGTATTTTTTTTTTGCTGTCTTTATTGAATTGGTTCAAAAATGAAGTCAGTATCTGTAATAAAAACAGAGTGGACAAGAGACAATAGCAACCATAATAATCTTACTTTTTCAAGCTAATGACTTTCAGAATAACATATAAGCAATTTTTACATTTTTAATTTAAGCTTACAATCATTTTTCTTATTCTACCACACTGGCAAATACTTGTGAAAATAAGTAAAAGTAAATGATGCATAGATCTAGGAAAATTTCTTATAAACTGAACTACTGCACAACAAATCAATGTGAGAATAATATATGTAAGTAATACAAAAATGCATTTAAATACACTGTCACAACATGTTTCAAAGTTCATAAGTGTACTTCACCTACTTACTGTTTATAATAATCTCTGGGTTCTAGAATTGGATGATTTTTTACCAACTCATTTTCCATGTAGTACATTATAACATTTACTGGCTACTGCAAAATTCTGTGAGAAACAAACATGTGCCACTTTGTTTGAGCTCATTTACCTACTCCTTCCTTGGGCAAAAATTATGTGGTCTTAAAAAAAAATAAACTTGGGAAAAGAATAATAGTGCTCAGTTCGAGGGGAAAACAAAGTTTAAAGTTCTTTGTATGATTTATAACAGGACAGAATAATATCTATCATTGAAATGAAGATCTAATTTATGTACATTATTCTCCTAAATTAATTAAAGGTTAATCTAGCTAATGGACTCTCTTTTTTAGACCAATGACTGAATAAAGACAATCAGGTTAAAAAAAAGTTAATGAAAAGTCAGGAAAGAAACTATAAGGTAAATAAAATGACAATTCCCATTACCTCAAAGTTTATATCCCTTGCCTGAATGGAAAGCAACAACAACCAAAACCAAAAACACTAATGAATACAATTATAAAGTATAAGCATAAATAAATTTCAGGGAAAATTAAAGGCCACAAATTTCTACATTAACCCTTACACAGTTGATCATAATCATAGACGAGAAACTAGAAATGGTCTATAGAAGATTTGCTTACACCTTTATAAGATCAAAGCTGTTTTCTTTCAATTCAACAGAAATTACTAAGGAGTTATGGAGCCTGGGCTGCACAGACAATCAAAGAATCTACTACTAAATACTGTCACACCAAAAGTGACAACAATTAAAAGCTGTATTTTAGCCAAAGTTAAAGTATAATTAAGTTTTTGTGAATGTTTAATTACATAAGTCAGCTGTGCATTAAAGCAGTGCATTTTCAGTGTTTTTTTTTTTTACTGTGATGTGAATGGTATTTCAATATTAAACACTAAACAGAAAATATAAGTAGAAAAATTAGACCCTAACCAACTCATCACTACATCTAACTATACTTCAAGGGAAGTTAAAAAATAATACTTTTTACCTGCATGCCTGCAGTAATGATTAATTATCCAAATTATTTATTAGGGTCAGGTGGTTTGCTTTAAAATCCATTAAAATAATTTCTTCTAAATTCAGACACAGAAATGAACATGTAGAATTTTGCAAGGAATCTTGTGCCTCTTATATTAAACAATTATTTCCAAACTTTGCAAAAATAAGGTTTTTCTAACTAACTTTTTTAACTAAAACTCCTCAGATATGAGGTAATGAAAAAGAAAAAAGTGAAATATGGAGACACAATTAGAAATAGAAAGAATATACATTCAACTAATACACAGAGGTTAAAAAAAAGTCATTAAGTTATAACTAGAATAAAATACATTTATATTTTTTTAGTCTTGTGTCTCTGAAAAGGAAATTGCATAATTACATTTTAAAGAATAAATAAAGATCTTTAAATTATATAATTAATGATATACTGAGTAAAGGACAACATAGACCTGTAGAGGTTTAATTCCTCTCTTTTTTAAATATTTATAAAATTAACTGTAAAAGAGCTCTACAGGAAAATGACCTTACATAACTAATTGCAACTGAAAATACTCTCTTCGTTTCCAAAATTCCAAGCATCCAATCTTATACTACGTGAAAATAGGCACCAATAATAAAAATGTTTGTTCTGACTTTTTGTTCAAAGTAACAATCATTCTAATTCTAAGCTTGAAGGGCTGAGCACTAGCATTTGATTTTGTGAAGGTATGCTTAATGTGCTTTAACAACTGTAACAGAAAAGTAATACCTAAGTTAATGCTTCCACTTGAAATTATTCTCTGACAGATGAGTGACTATTCCTTGAATGGCACAGTTTGGGGTATCAGGTATTTATTATATACAGTATATGTACACATTTGTATATATACACACACATTTCACAGCCAAAGAATTATGCTCCAAAAATTGCTGAAAAAAGTATTTTGAATAATTTTAGCATAAAATCACTAAAGAAAGTGCTCTAGCTGTCCAAGCAGCAACAGTCATAAAATTCTGGACTTAGCTTTTTTTGGGCTCTATTCACAGAACCATTCTTTGAATACCACATTCACAGCAAAACTTTGCCCATTCTACAGGGTATTTAGTTCCACACTCATGGCAGAATTTTGGTAAGTGTCCTGTTGAATTTCCTTCCATGACTTTAATGTTTCCGCCATTAAGTGAAGATACATAGTCTCCATCTGGCCTGGCTATGTAGCTCTCAGTATATGTTTTTCTTTTGTTTGTAACCACACCTGAGGAAGGATTTCGTGCCAAACTAGGTGGTGTGGAATTTCGAGGTTTGATGTTAGTTTTGTAAATGGGTAATAACTCATGTCTTTTGATGGCACTGTCTGATTTTGTATCACTGTCATACAACCTTTGCACATGTCTTCCAGTTCGAAGTGGAGGGCCTAACTTGTCCATCTTACCTACATGAGGGGCTGCTATCCCTTTATGGGAAGGAGATAAGGTCTGAAGTTTGTTTCCCAAAGAGCTGCTAACTGAAGAAACTTTACCTGAAGGCACACCTACAACAGTTTTGCTAGTGCCACTTGGTTGTGGTAATCGTGAAGATCCTGATGGTACAGTTCCAGGAGAATTTGACTTTTTAAGTGCAGGCGGCTTATACTGTGTCTGAGAAGTCGCCTTTCCTTTGGTATCAGTAGAAAATTTGCCTTTATTACTAATACGTGCTGCCTGTTCTTTACAGAAATTAATATGTCTATCAGCTGCATTTTCATTAAATCTCCTCTGGCAATATGGACACTGAATATAATCAGGATCGTAAGAAGGTGGAGGAGGAGGAGGAAGTTTTCCACCCTCTTTAAGTGCCTGATCAAGGCCTTTAGCTGCTCTTATGGTGGCAATGAATTCTTCATGTTTTCTTCTCCAATTAGATGGTTTCTTTGGTGGTTCAGGCCTAGGTTTAAGAGGCTTTACAGTTGGAATATCAGTTCCTTCAGCTCTTTGTCTGCTTGAATCAAAAGTCTTCCGCTTCTTAGTGGCAGTTTTCTGGCAAATGGGTCCATGTTTTTTTAATGCCACTGGAAAGAATGTTCTTCCACAAATCTTGCAAGGTAACAATTCTCCTACTTGGACACTTCCATTTTCTTGAACCAGTCGCAGGCTGAGTGAGCTTGGAGCACAGCTGGAGGCCAGGGAGACGGGAGTGATTGGGGCTTTTCTCTGAGGGCGCACTGAGGAGTTGGGCCCCGAACTCTCAGCAACTCCGCTACTTCCAAGTATTTTTAAAAAATTCTTCTTTAATTTTCTCATTGACCCATTTATGCTTTAGGAGGATGTTCTTTAACCTCCATGTATTTTTGGTCCTTCAATTTTTTTTTCTTGTGGTTGACTTCAAGATTCATAATGTCAAGTACTGAAAATATTTATGGTATTATATTAATCTTTTTGTAAGGTGATACCAGGTTTTTAACTTAGTATGTGATCTATTCTGGAGAATGTGTCTTTTGCTAGTTTAGGGTGGAATATTTTGAATATATCTGTTAAGTCCATCTGGTCCAGTGTGTCATTTAAAGCTGTTTCCTTTTTGATGTTCTGGTTAGATGTGCCCATTGCTCTGATGGGGAAGTTAAAGTACCCTAGTCTTATTGTATTATTTTCAATGAGTTTTTTTAAACTTTGTTATTAATTCATTTATATATTTGGCTGTCTCTGTTACTGTCTAGTGTTTGTTACTTTTGGTCTTCCTTCCATTCAAAGGGTCCCCTTTAGTATTTCTTGTAGGGTGGTTTAGTGTTCATGAATCCCTTTAGCTTTCACTTGTCTTAGAAACTGTTTATCCCTCCTTCTATACTGAATAACAGCTTTGCTGGATAGAGTATTTCTGGCTCCACATTTTCCCCACATAGAACATTGAATATGTCTTGCTACTCCTTTTTAGCCTCCAGGTCTGTGTGGTCAGGTTTGCTGCCAGTATTATGTTTTTAACCTTGTTGGTTAAAGACATTTTCTCTTGGGGCTCCTGGGTGGCTCAGTGGGTTAAGCCTCTGCCTTCAGGTCAGGTCATGATCTCAGGGTCCTGGGATCAAGTCCCGCATCGGGCTCTCTGCTCGGCAGGGAGCCTGCTTCCTCCTCTCTCTCTCTGCCTGCCTCTCTGCCTACTTGTGCTCTCTGTCTGTCAAATAAATTAAAAATTTAAAAAAAAAGACATTTTCTCTCAAGCCACTTTCAGAATATTTTATTCATCTTTGTAATTTGTACATTTCCCTGATAGGTCATCATGTTTATCTACTTTTTATTGATTTTGAGGAGAGTTCTCTGTGTCTCCTGGACTTGAATGTCTGTTTCCATCCCCAGATTAGGGAAGTTCCCAGCTATAATCTGTTCAAACAAATCTTCTGCCCCCTTTTCCTGCTCTTTTTCTTCTTGGTCCTTATGGTACAGATATTATTTTTTTGTGTGGAATAACTGAGTTCCCTAAGTCTACCTTCCTGATCTAATAGTTTTCTTTCCCTATTATTTATAGCTTATTTTTTCCCCAATGATTTTATCTTCCTATCACTTATTCACTCTTCTGCTTCATTCATCTCCATTTCTTTGGCCTCCATTTGGGACTGCATCCTGGTAAAAGTCTTTTTAATTTTGGCTTGACTAGATTTTAGTTCTTTTATCTTTACAGTAAGGGATATCTATTGTCTTCTATGCTGCTTTCAATCCCACCTAGTATAGTTATAATTGTTATTTTAAATTCTAGTTCAGACATCTCACTTATATCTACAGTGATTAAATCCAGGACTGTGAGTAGTACTTCCTGTTCTTTCTTTCTGTGTGAATTTCTCCATCTGGTCATTATGTCCAGAAAGAAAAAAGAAAAAAACAACAATAACATCATCATCAACAAAAACAACAGAACCAAAATAAACTGGATCATATGTGTTCTTGTATGCTTTAAAAAAAACATATTTAATTTTTTCAGTGTTCCAAGATTCATTCCTTACGCACCACACCCAGTGCTCTATGAAATACGTGCCCTCTTATATACCCACCACCAGGTGGGTATATAAGGGTATATAAGGGTTCACACAACCCTGACCTGTTCCCCTCTCAAACCCTCAGTTTGTTTCTTAAAGCCTACAGTCTCTTATAGTACCTCTCTCCTCCAATTTCTGTCCCTTCACTTTTTGTTTCCTTCTCCTAATTTTCTCCATGTTATTCCTTATGTTCCACAAGTAAGGGAAACCATATGATAATTGGCTTTCTCTGCTTAACTTATTTCACTTACCTTAAACCCTCCAGTCTGGTCCATCTGAATACAAAAGTTGGGTTTTCATCCTTTATGATTCCTGAATAATATAACATTGTAGATATGGACTATATCTTCCTTATTCACTTGTCTGTTGAAGGGCATCTTGGCTCTTGCCACAGTTTGGTGATTGTGAATATTGCTGCTATAAACATCGGGCTACAGATGGATACAGATTTTCATTAAATCTGTATCTTTGGGGTAAATACCCAATAGGGCAATTGCAGGGTCATAAGGAATCTCTATTTTTAATTTTTTGATGAATCTCCACACTGTTTTCCAAAGTGGTTGCACCAACGTGCATTCCCACCAAAAGTGTAAGAGGGTTCCCCTTTCTCCACATCCTCTCCAACATTTGTTGTTTCCTGCCTTGTTAATGTTTGTGATTCTAACTGGTGTAAAGTTGTATCTCAATGTGGTTTTGATTTGAATTTCCCTAATGGCTAATGATGGTGAACATTTCTCATGTGTCTGTTAGCCATTTGTATGTCTTCGTTGGAGAAGTGTCTGCTCGTTTTCTGACCATTTTTTGACACGATTATCTGATTTTTGGGTGTTGAGTTTGAGGAGTTCTTTACAGATCTTGGATATCAGCCCTTTGTCTGTAGTGTCATTTGTGAATATCTTCTCCCATTTCCTGAGTTGGCTCTTTGTTTTGTTGACTGTTTCCTTTGCTGTGCAGAAGGTTTTGATCTTAATGAAGCCCCAAAAGTTCATTTTCACCTTTGTTTCCTTTGTCTTTTGAGACTTGTCTTGAAAGAAGTTGCTGTGGCCGATGTCAAAGAGGTTACTGCCTATATTCTCCTCTAGGATTTTAATGGATTTACCTCACATTGAGGACTTCCATCCATTTTGAGTTTATCTTTGAGTATGATATAAGTGAATTCTCAAGTTTCATTCTTCTATACATAGTTGCCCAATTATCCCAACACCATTTATTGAAGATACTGTCGTTTTTCCACTGGATATTTTTTCCCTCTTTGTCGAAGATTAGCTTACCATAGAGCTGAGGGTCCACATCTGGGGTCTTTACTCTGTTCCACTGGTCCATGTGTCTGTTTCTGTCCCAGTACCATGATGTGTTGATGATCACAGCTTTGTCATAAACCTTGAAATCAGGCAACGTAATGCACCCAGTTTTGTTCCTCTTGCTCAACATTTCCTTAGCAATTGGGGCTCTCTTCTGGTTCCATACAAATTTTAGGATTGTTTGTTCTACCTCTTTATAAAATGCCAGTGGAATTTTGATTGGGATGGCACTGAAAGTATAGATCACTCTGGGGAGTATATACATTTTAACAATGTTTATTCTTCTGATCCATGAGCATGGAAAGCTTTTCCATCTTTTTGTGTCTTCTTCAATTTCTTTCATGAATATTCTGTAGTTCCTTGAGTACAGATCCTTTATCTCTTTGGTTATGTTTATCCCCAGGTGTCTTATGGTTCTTGATGCTATAGTAAATGGAATCAATTCTCTAATTTCCCTTTCTATATTTTCATTGTTATTGTATAAGAAAGCAACTGATTTCTGTACATTGGTTTTTTATCCTGCCACATTACTGAATTACTGTATGAGTTCTAGTAGTTTGGTTGTGTAGTCTTGGGTTTTCCTTATAAAGTATTATGTTATCTGCGAATAGAGAGAGTTTGACTTCTTCTTTGCCAATTTGAATATCGTTTAGTTTTTTGTTGTCTGATTGCTGCTGCTAGTAATATGTTGAACAACAGTGCTGAGTTTGGAGATCCTTGTCATGTTCCTGATCTCAAAGGGAAGGCTGTCAGCTTTTCCCCATTGAGAATGACATTCACTGTGGGTTTTTCAGATTGATTATGAAGTTGAGGAATGTTTCCTCTATCACAATATTCTGAAGAGTTTTATTCAGGAACGAAAGTTGCATTTTGTCAAATGCTTTCTCTGCATCAATTGAGAGGACCACGTGGTTCTTCTCTCTTCTCTTATTGATCTGTCCTATCACATTGATTAATTGGCGAGTGTTGAACCACCCTTGAATCACAGGGATAAATCCCACCTGGTCTTGGTGGATAATCTTTTTAATGTACTGTTGGATCTTATTAGCTAAAATCTTGTTGAACAGCTTGGAGTCCATATTCATCAGTGATATTGTTCTGAAATTCTCCTTTTGATGGGGTTTGGGTATCAGGTATATGATATGCTAGCTTCATAGAAAGAGTCTGGAAGTTTTCCTTCTGTTTCTTTTCTTTTCTTTCTTTCTTTCTTTCTTTCTTTCTTTCTTTCTTTCTTTCAACAGCTTTAGGAGAATAAGTATTATTTCTTCTATGAATGGTAGAATTCCCCAGGGAATCCGTCAGGGCCTGGACTCTTGTTTTTTGGGAGGTTTTGGATCACTGCTTCAATCTTGTTACTAGATATTGGTCTATTCAGGTTGTCAATTTCTTTCTGTTTCAGTCTTCGACGTTTACAGGTTTCCAGGAATGCAACTTTGTCTTCTAGGTTGCTTAACTTATTGGCGAATAACTGTTGATAATAATTTCTGATGATTGTTTCCATTTCCTTGGTGTTAGTCGTGATCTCTCCCCTTTCATCCATTATTTTATTAGTCTGGGTCCTCTCTCTTTTCTTTTTGATTAGCTGGCAAGTGGTTTATTGATCTTCTTGATTCTTTCAAGGAACCAGCTTATACTTTCATTGATGTGTCCTACTGTATCTCTAGTTTCAAACTCATTGATCTCTGCTCAAACCTTTATTATTTCCCTTGTTGTGCATGGAGATGGATTAATTTGTTATTTATATTCCAGTTCATTAAGATGTAAAGAGAGGTGATATGTTTGGGATTTTTCTATTTTTTTTTAATTTAATTTCTTTTCGGTGTAACAGAATTCATTGTTTATGCACCACACCCAGTGCTCCATGCAATACATGCCCGCCATAATACCCACCACCAGGCTCCCCCAACCTCCCAACCCCCACCCCTTCAAAACCTTCAGATTGTTTTCAGAGTCCATAGTCTCTCATGGTTCATCTCCCTCTCCAATTTCCCTCAACTCCCTTCTCCTTTCCATCTCCCCATGTCCTCTGTGTTATTCCTTATGCTCCACAAATAAGTGAAACCATATGATAATTGACTCTCTGCTTGACTTATTTCATTCAACATAATCTCTTCCAGTCTCGTCCATGCTGCTACAAAAGTTGGGTATTCATCCTTTCTGATGGAGGCATAATACTCCATAGTGTATATGGAGCACATGTTCCTTATCCATTCCTCCACTGAAGGGCATCTTGGTTCTTTCCACAGTTTGGCGACAGTGACCAATGCTTCTATGAACATTGGGGTACATATGGCCCTTTTTTATCACTGCATCTGTATCTTTGGGGCAAATACCCAGTACTGCAATTGCAGGGTCATAGGGAAACTCTATTTTTTAAATTTCTTAAGGAATCTCCACACCTCTATGTTATTTGTTATGCTCCACAAATAAGGGAAACCATATGATAATTGACTCTCTCTGCTTGGCTTATTTCACTCAGCATAATCTCTTCCAGTCCCGTCCATATTGCTACAAAAGTTGGGTATTCATCCTTTCTGATGGAGGCATCATACTCCATAGTGTATATGGACCACATCTTCCTGATCCATCCATCCGTGGAAGGGCATCTTGGTTCTTTCCACAGTTTGGCGACCGTGGCCATTGCTGCTATAAACATTGGGGTACAGATGGCCCTTCTTTTCACCACATCTGTATCTTTGGGGTAAATACCCAGTAGTGCAATTGCAGGGTCATAGGGAAGCTCTATTTTTAACTTCTTGAGGAATCTCCACACTCTTCTCCAGAGTGGCTGCACCAACTTGCATTCGCACCAACTTGCATTCCCACCAACAGTGTAAGAGGGTTCTCCTTTCTCCACATCCTCTCCAGCACACGTTGTTTCCTGTCTTGCTAATTTTGGCCATTCTAACTGGTGTGAGGTGGTATCTCAATGTGGTTATAATTTGAATCTCCCTGATGGCTAGTGATGATGAACATTTTTTCATGTGTCTGATAGCCATTTGTATGTCTTCATTGGAGAAGTGTCTGTTCATATCTTCTGCCCATTTTTTGATATGATTATCTGTTTTGTGTGAGGACCACATTTTCTTTATCCATTTGTCTGTTGAATGGCATCTGGGCTCTTTGCAGTTTGGCTGTTGCAGACATTGCTGTTACGCATATTGGGGTACTTATGGCCCCTCTTTTCACTACATCTGTATGACTGGGATAAATAATGAATAGTGCAATTGCAGGGTCATAGTGTAGCTCTATTTTTAATTTGTTGAGGAATCTTCACACTGTTTTCCAAAATGGTTGCACCAACATGCATTCCCACCAAAATTGTAAGAGGGTTCCCCTTTTTCCATAACCTCTCCAACATTTGTTATTTCCTGCCTTGTTAAACATTGCCATCCATGCTGTAAGGTGGTATTTCAATGTGGTTTTGATTTGAATCTCCCTGGTGGCTAGTGATGATGAACATTTCTCATGTGTTTGTTAGTCATTTGTATGTCTTCCTTGGAAAAGTGTCTGCTCATGTCTTTGGCCCACTTTTGACATGATTATTTGTTTTTTGGATGTTGAGTTTGAAGAATTCTTTATAGATCTTGGCTATCAGCCCTTTGTCTGTACTGTCATTTATTAATATATTCTCCCATTCCCTGGGTTTCCTCTTTGTTTTGTTGACTGTTTCCTTTGTTGTGCCGAAGCTTTTGATGTTAATGAATTCCCAAAAGTTCATTTTTTGCTTGTTTCCTTTGCCTTTGGAGACATGTCTTGAAGAAGTTGCTGTTGCCGATGTCAAAGATGTTACTGTCAATGTTCTCCTCTAGGATTTTGATAGATTCCTGCCTCATGATGAGATATTTTAACCATTCCAAATTTATACTTGTATATAGTGTAAGAGAGTAGTCACGTTTCATTTTTCTATACATACCTCTCCCATTTTCCCAGCAGCATTTATTGAAGAGACTTGCCTTTTTTCCACTGGAATTTTTTTCTTCCTTTGCCAAAGATTTTTGGCACATAGCATTGAGGGTCCATATCTGGACTCTCTACTCTGTTCCATTGTTCCATGTGTCTGTTTTTGTGCCAGTACAATGATGTATGGGTGATCACAGGTTTGTTGTAAAGCTTGAAATCAGGCAATGTGATGCCCAGCTTTTTTTTTTTTTTTTTCAACATTTCCTTGGCGATTCATCGTCTTTTCTGGTTCCATACAAATTTTAGGTTTGTTTGATCAAGGACATAGAATTTTGTTCTGGATGGCATATAAAGTACAGATTGCTCTGTGCGGTATAAACCTTTTTATGATGTTTATTCTAACGATCCATGCAAATGCAATTCTTTTCCATCTTTTTGTTTCTTATGCAATTATTTCTTGAGTGTTCTGTAGTTCCTTGAGTACAGACCCTTTACTTCTTTGGTTAGTTATAATCCAAGGTTCTTGGTGCTTTAGTAAATGGATTGTCTAATTTCTGACTGTCTAATTTCCCTTTCTATATTCTCATTGTTAGTGTATAAGCAAGGAACTGATTTCTATGCATTGATTTTGTAACCTGCCACATTACTGAATTGCTCTATTAGATTAAGTAGTTTGGAGTGGAGTCAGAAGGATTTTCCATATAAAGTATCATGGCATTTGTGAGGAAAGAGAGTTTGACTTCTTCATTGCCAATATGAATACATTTTACTTCTTTTTGATGTCTGATTGCTGTTGCTAGGACTTCTAGTACTATGTTGAACAACAGTGGTGAGAGTGGGAATCCTTGTTGTCTTCCTGATCTCAGTGGGAAGGCTGTCAGCTTTTCCCCACTGAGAATGATATTCTCTGTGGGTTTTTCATAGATGTGTTTTATGAAGTTGAGGAATGTTTCCTGTATCCCTATATGCTGAAGAGTTTTAATCAGGAATGGATGCTGTATTTTGTCAAATGTTTTTTCTGCATCAGATGATAGGACCATGTGGTTCTTCTTCTTCTCTTATTGGTTTGTTCTACCACAGTAATTGATTTTCAAATGTTTAATGACCTTTCCATTCCAGGGATAAATCCCACCTGGTCATGGTGGATAATCTTTTTAATGTACTCTTGGACTCTATTAGCTAGAATCTTGTTGAGAATCTTGGCATCCGTATTCATTTGGAATTTTGATATGAAATTCTCATTTTTGATGGGTTCTTTGCCTGGTTTGGGGATCAGGGTAATGCTGGCTTCATAAAAAGTATCTGAAAGTTTTCCTTCTGCTTATGTTTTTGCAAAACATTCAGGAGAATAGACATTATTTGTTATATGAATGTATGGTAGAATTCCCCATGGATTCTGTCAGGGCTTGAACTCTTTTTTTGGGGGGGAGGCTTTGATCACTCTTCAATCTCATTATTGGTTATGAGTCTATTCAGGTTGTCAGTTTCTTCCTGTTTTAGTCTTGGAGTTTTGTAGGTTTCTAGGAATCCATCCATGTCTTCTAGGTTGCTTAACTTTTTGGCATATAACTGTTGATAATGATTTCCAATGATTGTTTCTATTTCCTTGGAGTTACTCATTACCTCTCCCTTTTCTTTCATAATTTTATTAATTTGGGTCCTCTCTCTTTTCTTTTGAATTACTTTGGCCAACGTTTTTTGATCTTATTGATCCTTTCAAAGAAGCAGTTTTTAATTTTGATGATGTGTTCTACTGTATCTCTAGTTTCTAGCTCATTGAACTCTGCTGTAATCTTAATTATTTCCCTTCTTGTGTATAGGGTTGGTTTAATTCATTATTGATTTTCCAGTTCTTTAAGGTATAAAGATTGTTGGTGTATTTGGGAATTTTCAGGGGTTTTTTTTGAGTGAGGCTTGGATGGCCATGTATTTCTCCCATAGGGCTGCCTTTGCTATATCCCATATGTTTTGGACTGATATGTCTTCATTCGCATTGGTTTCCATGAATTGTTTAAGTTCTTCTTTGATTTCCTGATTGATCAAGACATTCTTGAGCAGGATGATCTTTACCTTCCAAGTGTTTGAATTCATTTTGAACAATTTCTTGTAGTTAGGTCCCAGTTTCAAAGCATTGTGACCTGAGAATATGCAGGGAATAATCTCAATCTTTTGGTATCACTTGAGCCCTGGTTTGTGACCCAGTATGTGGTCTATTCTGGAGAAAGTTCCATGTGTACTTGAGAAGAATGAGTATTCTGTTGTTTTAGGTGGAATGTTCTGTTGTATATCTGTGAGATCCATCTGGTCAAAAGTGTCATTCAAAGCTCTTGTTTCTTTGTTCATTTTCTGCTTAGATGATCTGTGTATTGCTGAGAGTGGCATGTTATGATCTCCTACAATTAATGTATTTATATCCATATGCCTTTTTATTTTGATTAACAGTTGGCTTATGTAGTTGGCTGCTCCCATGTTGGGGGCATGAATATTTGCAACTGTTAGATCTTCTTGGTGGATAGACCCTTTCAGAATGGTGTAGTGTCTTTCTGTATCTCCGAGTACGGTCTTTAGTTTAAAATCCAATTTATCGGATATGAGAACTGCCACCCCAACTTTCTTTTGAGGTCCAGTGGCATGAAAGACTGTTCTCCATCCCTTTACTTTCAGTCTGGATGTATCGTTAGGTTGCAGATTTGTCTCTTGTAGACAGCATATGGATGACTCTTGTCATTTAATCCAATATGCAACCCTTTTATGGGAGCATAAATGCTACTCACATTGAGAATGATTATTGAAATATAAGTTTTATTGACATTATGTTGCCTGTGAAGTCCTTAGTTCTATCGATTGTCTCTGTAAATTTCCATTCTATGTCACTCTTGGGTCTTTCTTCTTTTATAGAACCCCCCCTTAATGTTTCTTGTAGCATCGGCTTCTAGGTCACATATTTTTTTTATTTTATTTTTTCAGCGTTGCATGATCCATTGTTTATGCACCACACCCAGTGTTCCATGCAATACATGCCCTTCTTAATACCCATCACCAGGCCCCTCAACTTCTGAACTCCTTCCCCTTCAAAACCCTCAGTTTGTTTTTTAGAATCCACATTCTCCCAAGGTTAGTGTACCCCTCTGATTTCCCCAAAATCATTTCTCTTCTCCGTCACCCAATGCACTCTGTTATTCCTTATGCTCCACAAGTAAGTGAAACCATAAGAAAATTGACTCCCTCTGCTTGAATTATTTCACTCAATGTAATCTCCTCCAGTCCTGTGGATACAAAAGTTGGGTATTCATCTTTTCTAATGGAGGCATAATACTCCATTGTAAATATGGACCATATCTTCTTTAACAATTAGTCTGATGAAGGGTATCTTGGCTCTTTCCAGTTTGGCAACAGTGGCCATTGCTGTTATGAACACTGTGGTATAGCTGTCCCTTATGTTGACTACGTCTATATATTTGGGGTAAACACCCTGTAGTGCAATTACAGGGTCATAAGATAGTTCAATTTTTAATTTCTTAAGGCATCTCTGCACTATTTTCCAAGGTGGTTGCACAACCAGCATTCCCACCAACAGTGTAAGAGGGTTCCCCTTTTTCCATAGCCTCTCCAACATTTGTTGTTTAGTGTCTTGTTGGTTTTGGCCATTCTAACTGGTGTAAGGTGAAATCCCAATGTGGTTTTGATTTGAATCTCCCTGATGGCTAAAGATGATGAACATTTTTTCATGTGTCTTTTAGCCATTTGTATGTCTTCTTTGGAGAAGTTTCTGTTCATGTCCTCTGACCATTTTTTGGTGTGATTATCTGTTTTGTGTGCTTTGAGTTTGAGGAGTTCTTTACAGATCTTGGATATTAGCCCTTTGTCTGTAGTGTCATTTGCAAATACCTTCTCCCACTCTGTGGGTTGCCTCTTTGTTTTGTTGACTGCTTCCTTTGCTGTGCAGAAGCTTTTGATCTTGATGACGTCCCAAAAGTTCATTTTTGCTTTTGTTTCCTTTGCCTTTGGAGACACTCTTGAAGAAGTTGCTGTGACCGATGTCAACGAGGTTACTGCTTATGTTCTCCTCTACGATTTTGATGGATTCATGCCTCACACTGAGGGTTTTATTTTTTTTAATCCATTTTGAGTTTATCTTTGAATATGGTGTAAGATAATGGTTAAATTTCTTCTATACGTAACTGTCCAATTTCCCCAGCACCACTTATTGAAGAGACTGTCTTTTTTTCCACTGGATATTTTTTCCTTCTTTATCAAGGATTATTTTACCACAGAGTTGAAGGTTCAAATCTGGGCTCTGCTTTCTGTTCCAGTGGTATATGTCTCTGTTTTTGTGCCAGTACCATGTTATCTTGGTTATCAGAGCTTTGTATTAAAGCTTGAAATCAGACAACATGATGCCCGCAGTTGTGTATTTCTTTTTCAACATTTCTTTAGCAATTCGGGGTCTCATCTGGTTCCACACAAATTTTAGGACTGTTTGTTCCAGCACTTTGAAAAATGCTGGTGGAATTTTGATTGGGATGGCATTGAAAGTATAGATTGCGCAAGGCACTATTGAACTTTTAACAATGTTTATTCTTCCAATATGAGCATGGAATGCTTTTCCATCTTTTTGGTCTACTTCAATTTCTTTCATGAGTGTTCTGTAGTTCCTTGTGTACAGATCCTTTACCTCCTTGGTTAGGTTCATTCCCAGGTATCTTATGGTTCTTGGTGCTATAGTAATTGGAATAAATTATCTAACTTCCCTTTCTATGTATATATATTTTTTTAATGTACCCCTCCTATTTAATGTGATGTGATTTTTTTTTTTGAAGCTTGATGCATGTTTATTGAAAACAAAAAACAACAAAAGTTTATCATGCTATTTGCAGCCATCCAAGCAACATTTTCTAGCCATTACAAAACATAATAAAACAAAATTCCTAGATTGTCTTTGATTTTTTTTTTTTCTTTTCAGCGTAACAGAGTTCATAGTTTTACACCACACCCAGTGCTCCATGCAATGCGTGCCCTCCACAATACCCACCACCTGGCTCCCCCACCCTCCCACCCCCCGCCCCTTCAAAACCCTCAGGTTGTTTTTCAGAGTCTATAGTCTCTCATGGTTCATCTCCCCCCGTTTCCCTCAACTCCCTTCTCCTCTCC
>PISX010029356.1:0-20166 GCA_004024625.1 Mellivora capensis
CACTTCTCCAACGAAGACATACAAATGGCTATCAGACACATGAAAAAATGTTCATCATCACTAGCCATCAGGGAGATTCAAATTAAAACCACATTGAGATACCACCTCACACCAGTTAGAATGGCCAAAATTAGCAAGACAGGAAACTACGTGTGTTGGAGAGGATGTGGAGAAAGGGGAACCCTCTTACACTGTTGGTAGGAATGCAAACTGATGCAGGCACTTTGGAGAACAGTATGGAGGTTCCTTAAGAAATTAAAAATAGAGCTTCCCTATGACCCTGCAATTGCACTACTGGGTATTTACCCCAAAGATACAGATGTGGTGAAAAGAAGGGCCATCTGTACCCCAATGTTTATAGCAGCAATGGCCACGGTTGCCAAACTGTGGAAAGAACCAAGATGCCCTTCAATGGACAAATGGATAAGGAAGATGTGGTCCATATACACTACGGAGTATTATGCCTCCATCAGAAAGGATGAATACCCAACTTTTATATCAACATGGTTGGGACTGGAAGAGATTATGCTGAGTGAAGTAAGTCAAGCAGAGAGCAGAGTCAATTATCATATGGTTTCACTTACTTGTGGAGCATAAGGAATAACACGGAGAACATTTGGAGATGGAGAGGAGAAGTGAGTTGGGGGAAATCAGTGGGAGAGACCAACCATGAGAGACTGTGGACTCTGAGAGACAAACTGAGGGTTTTGGAGGGTGGGGGAGGAGAGTGGGGTGAGCCTGGTGCTGGGTATTGTGGAGGGCACATACGCATGGGGCACTGGGTGTGGTGCATAAACAATGAATTTTGGATCACTGAAAAAAATTTAAAACACACAAATAAATAAATATATTATTTTTAAAAAGACCCCTTTTGGAAATTCTGAGAGTTTTAGGAGATCTGTGCCAGAAATGGGACAGTCTAAATATATATTTCTTCCTATAAATCACAACATCATCTATATGATACTGAGTGCTGACTTGAGAGCAAAACATTTCTTTAGAAATTTTCAAGAATATTACCCTTAATGAAGCAATAACTAGAAAATTTTTTTTTAAAAAGTTCATATGACTTTAAAAATGTGACAGGAATAGTAGCAAGCCTGGCTGAAAAACTGGGTTCTCCCGAGGAGTTTAGTGAGATGGTGTCTGACAGAGAAGATGATTTTGCAAACAGTTCCTTTTTTAAAAAAAATTATTTATTTTTATTTCTTTTCAGCGTAACAGTATTCATTATTTTTGCACCACACCCCGTGCTCCATGCAATATGTGCCCTCCCTAAAACCCACCACCAGGCTCCCCTAACCTCCCACCCCCTGCCCCTTCAAAAACCCTCAGGATGTTTTTCAGAGTCCATAGTCTCTCATGGTTCACCTCCCCTTCCAATTTCCCTCAACTCCCTTCTCCTCTCCATCTCCCCATGTCCTCCATGTTATTTGTTATGCTCCACAAATAAGTGAAACCATATGATAATTGACTCTCTCTGCTTGACTTATTTCACTCAGCATAATCTCTTCCAGTCCTGTCCATGTTGCAAACAGTTCCTTGATGGTTGTTTAGTCATTTATTTTTTTTAAATTTTATTTATTTATTTGACAGACAGATATCACAAGTAGGCAGAGAGGCAGGCAGAGAGAGAGAGAGAGAAGGGGAAGCAGGCTCCCCACTGAGCAGAGCCCGATGCAGGGCTTGATCCCAGGACCCTGAGATCATGACCTGAGCCGAAGGCAGAGGCTTAACCCACTGAGCCACCCAGGCGCCCCTGTTTAGTCATTTAGACGGCTGTTGCATTATTTCAAGATCTGTGAGGTAGATGCAGTCAATAACTTCAATAGCTTATCATTGTAAGCTGTATGATTTAAAAAAAAAAAAAGATTGAACTAATTACAACTGGTACATAACATTTTAGCCACTTCCCATAAAATGACCCAAATGTATATTTTTCAGTCAGAATTGTAAGCCACCATGGCACCACATGGTTTAGCTATATGAAGTGGACGAATTTTTGTACAATCACTAATTTCTCTGTGGCATTTAACCTGGGGGCTAACCTGGGAGCGTGGGGTTACACCACCCTCATTGACCAAGTTCCCACCCTTTGCTTGGGTCTTCAAATGTCTCAGGAAGCGGTGTTGAGAGGAACGAGGAGTTTGACCCACCTGGACATAGGTCGCCATGTTTACGAGCTAACAATGTCTTGACACGTCCAAGGAAACTCTTCTCCATACGGGAATGATTTCCCATTGCGCCTCAAACTTCTCTTCATCCCGCTCGTGAAGATGAATGCTCTACTCCCCTGAGGTAGTAGAAGACAGTTATGTCACTGCCAAAAGACAGCTTTTCACACTCGTGCTTTCCTCGAGAGAATGTAAAACTAATTGGTGTGCGGCATGAGAGCATGACGTTTGGCGGAATTGGCAGGTGTGAACACACTTTCTTCACACTTCCCAGTCATCCTGGGGGAAGTGACAGAGATGTCCTGATCTGAGCTGTTTCCCTTTGCACAGTGCTGGCCGCTGCAGAACACTCCATACCAATGGAGAAGATGTGAGCTACTTTGGGAAGAACCGATATGTGATTTGGTTCTGGCAACAGATCCTCATGATATCGTGCTGGAAAGTAATTCATTAGCTGTGATCTTGCAAAAATTTGGGCATTCTGAGATAAGGTGGTTTGATTCCTATTATGTCACATGAAGAGGGACTTTTGAAGGGTAGTTTTAAAACGACCTGTAGATCAATATGAAAATGAAATGAAATATTTCAGTTTATTTTTTTAAGGTTTTATTTATTTATTTGAGAGAGAAAATGAGTGGTGGGGAAAGGTAGAGGGAGAGAGTGAGGGAGGGAGAAGCACACTCCCTAGTTAGCAGGACGCCCTCTGTGGGCCTCAATCCCAGGACCCAGAGATCATGACCTGAGCCAAAGGCAGACACTGAGCCACCCAGGTACCCTGAAATGCTTCCGTTTAATGAAAAAATTCCACTTGGAGGAGAATATATTCAACCATTTAAAGCATGTGTATGGGCATACATGTATCCATATGTGTGCGCGTGTGTGTGTGTGTGTGTGTTGTAGGGAAAGAGAAAATCTACTTAGGAGAACGTGTATAGAATCTATTAAAAACCATATAGAAATAACCCTTAATTTTGTAAATGTAAAAAAAAAAAGCAAGTGTGCATCAGTATGAGTGAAAAATGAGAGCCAGAAAATATCAATGTGAGTTATGACATCAATAGACCAATGAATTGCCAATGACACAGAGGTGCTTTATGAGCCTTGGCAGGCAATTAGGTAAAAGTTTCTCCTGGCATAGCAATTTGAAGTGGCTATTAACCATGTATACTGAAATTTGATGGGCTAAAAAAATATAACTTTCTTAAAAAATAACTTTCCCATCCAATTATTCCCTCCATAATGGTTTAAGAACAAAAACAAAAAAAATCCCCAGAAAACAAACTCATGATGAGCTGAAGTAAGAGATTTTTATACCAGACAAAGGTGACTAAACTGCAAGTATGAAACCTTCTATTTTTAGTGGATCCTGACATTCTTTACTGCTGGCATTCCCAGTATCCAGTTAATACATTCTCCAGTGCTGTAAATCACATTTCACTATGTCAGCAAACAATGGCGTGAACTTAAAAGAGTAAAACAAAATCAACTTGAAAAAAAACTAACATAAAACCCCTGAAGTCCGGGGGGAATCTAATCCCTTAGAAAATGAGGGGCAATAAAAGAGGAGTTAAAATTAAATGATGACGCTGCAGGTTGTTTTTTGGCTACCTAAGTGCAGAGTCTTATTTGTATTTGTACCTACGGGATTGCGAAAACAAATGACCAATCAGCGAATCAACTGGAAACAAAGAAGGTCTTGGCTTTTTGCTTGGGATGGGTATATATAAATTTTTTATTGATATATATGTTTATCTAATATATATTTAATTCAGTATACATATGTCCATCTGTATATATACAAAAATACATTTTGAACTTTTCCAAGGTTTCCAATTGCATTATATTCTCAAATATTTACTTAATATGCATTAAATGTAAATATATATTATCATTAAATAAGATAAATATATTAGACACCATATGTTAGGTATTTATTTTTAAGTCTGACCATTACTTTCATTATTCAAAGAGTGGAGCAGAATTCCGTATTGCTATGTAAATAAATGTGCCACAGACTTTGACATTTTGTGTACCTTCCTTATATTTTAAGTGTCCTTGCCTTAAATTGTCTGCTACTGTGACATTGGATTGGCTGATATCAAAATACATGAAGTTTTTTTTTAAGTGATATGAACATTGTCTATCTCTTAGAGCAATCCATTCTATTGTCCTAGAAGATACATAAGGGTCAAAAAACACATCAATAGTTTTTGAACTAGATTTTATCCTTTGTAATATCTTCTCTACTTGAAACATTGATTCACATAAATTTTCTGAGCATTTCAAATCATAGAAGTATTTTTTTAAAAATTAAGTTATGTTAAAACAATTGAATTCCAAGGGAAGGAAAATATAAATGGAAAATGACTGAAAAAACAAGTGTGCGTTTCCTTCCCATTTGGGGTTCTTTTCACTCTTCCTTGCTGAATCACACTTATGGTACCAATACACTTATAAGTAACTTAAAAAAAAATTAAATATCTGGTTTTGGAATGTTAGAGACTGGAGGCCAGAGGGAATCAGTCTCCTCTCAATCAATAGGAAAGGTGGAAACTTTGTCAATGCTATGTGGTAACATTTATGTCTCATCACTAGCAATTTCTCACTGTCATCATAAGATTTTGCCAATGGATATAAATCCGCTCCCTTGCTTTTGTTGTCAATCAAAAATAGCATCCTGGCATTTCATTTCATGTTTCACAGGCTAGAAATTTTTAGCAACCTGAGGACATGTGACTTGAAAACATGAGCAGCGCTGAGAATTATATTCTCTCCCAGTCTTCATGGCTAAAGGGAGTTAGAGTTGAACAATTCCCAGTGCAGTATAGACAGACGAAAAATATTAAATTCACAGACTGAGGTTTTGCCATTGAAAACTGACTTTGGAGGTTTTTCAGAGTGTGAAGAGGAAGGGCATTGGCAAATCTAGGAGTTTGGAGTCAGCAGAAATTGTTCTATCTTCCCTTCACTGAGGTTTTTCTAAGTAAAGTCGTTAATTAAAAATCTTAGGATCTGGGGCGCCTGGGTGGTTCAGTGGGTTAAAGCCTCTGCCTTCAGCTCAGGTCATGGTCCCAGGGTCCTGGGATTGAGCCCCACATCTGGCTCTCTGCTCAGCAGGAAGCCTGCTTCCCCCCTCTCTCTCTGCCTGCCTCTCTTCCTACTTGTGATCTCTGTCTGTCAAATGAAGAAGTAAAATCTTAAAAAAAAACCCTTGGGATCTCGGGGGAGCTGTGGGGAGTGGGAAGGAAAAAATGAAACAAAATGGGATTGGGAGGGAGACAAACCATAAGAGACTCTTAATCTCAGGGAACAAACAGAGTTGCTGGGGGTTGGAGGGATAGGGAGAAGGTGGTGGGGTTATGGACATGGGGGAGAGTATGTGCTATGGGGAGTGCTGAGAAATGCATAAGCCTGATGATTCACAGACCTGTACCCCTGGGGCAAATGATACATTATATGTTAATAAAAATAATTTAAAAAAACCTTAGGATCTCAGTTACTGCATCTGTAAAGTGAAAGGTTTGAGTAGATAAACTCTAAGTAAGGTCTTTTAACAATTTCATCCTTGCATGACACTATCCATCATTACGCAGATGTGTAATATAACCCTATGGAATCTACAAATTTCCTAAATACAATATTTGTGAGCTCTTTCAAAGGCTGTGTCATTTTTTGTGACTTTGTCATTTCCGGGTCTATGTGACCTCTGACCTTTTACTGCTGCATTCCAAATGAGGACTTTGAGTGGAGATGTCCAAGTGCAATTCTTATGATCGAAGGAAGCTCATAATTCCTCACAGGGACATCTGAGGGACATTGAAGAATTTATGTTTTTGTTGATAAATTTCTCCTCGCGGCCTCTCTGGGAACAATGAACAGAATGTATATCCAGACAGCTCCAACTTCATAATGCCCGTGGCTGCTCAGGACTAGTCCAGTTACAGGTGTCTGGAGCTCAGAAAGTACTAAGAGCATCATCATAGCTTCCTATTATTGGTCATGCATACATGATCAGTTCCCTTCAGAGGGCACTTAAGTTGGAGAGCACTTTGCAGCAGAGAGAACTAGGTTCAAATTCTAGTTGCAACAGTTGATTCTGTAACCCGGAGGACATTGACCTCCCTTCTTTGTAAATGGGTGTGATGGATTATATGAGAATATGTATATTTACCTGACAGAGAGAGCGCACAAGCAGGGAAAGTGGCAAGCAGAGGGAGAGGGAGAAGCAAGCTCCCTACTAAGCAGGGAGCCTGATGGAGGACTTGATCCCAGGACACTGGGATCATGACTTGAGCCAAAGGCAGACGCCCAACCAACTGAACCACCCAGGTGTCTCTGTGAGGTTATATTCCTAAAGTACCTATTATGGCACTGAAAAATTAAGGGGTATTCTCTTTGTGTCACCCATCCATGCTGTGTTTGCTCTGTTACAAATAAAATTAATTCAACCCACTGGGCTGTCAGCACCTTCCAAACTGACTGGCCTTCTCCTTTGGCTTGAGACATGCCATCTACGGTATTTTGCACCAACTTCAAGAACATAATGTACTTACAAAAGTACTTGTCAATGTAGACTACAAATGAATCTTTACGTTATTAAAAATGAAAACAAACAAAACTGAGCAAAGAAGATGAGCAAATCATTAACAGAATAAACACAGATGTTCAATAAGTATGAAAAAGATTGTCCAACTCATCATCAGAAAAATACACAATTACAAAAATAACAGCTTTCTTGGTTTCTTGAGATATAATCCACATACTATACAATTCACCTTTTTTTAAAAGATTTTATTTATTTATTTGACAGAGATCACAAGTAGGCAGAGAGTCAGGAAGAGAGAGAGAGGGGGAAGGGGAAGCAGGTTCCCCACTGAGCAGAGAGCCCAATGTGGGGCTTGATCCCAGGACCCTGAGATCATGACCTGGGCCAAAGGCAGAGGTGTAACCCACTGAGCCACCTAGGCGCCCCAACAATTCACCTCTTTATAGTATATATTTTGATTTTTTTTAGTACAGTTAGTACAGAATTGTACAACCATCACCAGCATTAATTTTAGAACATTTTCACCCCCCCATAAAAACCCCATATCCTGTAGTAGTTACTCCTCTCTTCACCCCTCCTCCGCATCCCCTTGCCCCCCAGCCCCTGGGCCTCTAGCTCTAGGCAACTACTTATCTACTTCCTGTCTCCATAGATTTGCCAGTTCTGGGCATTTTATATGGAATAATACAATATGTTGTCTTTTGGGACTGACCTATCTTACTTAGCAAAATTGTATTGTATTGTAACATGTATCTGTACTTCATTCCTGTCTTTCTTTTTTTTTTAACTCAAGAACTTTTTTTTTCACTTTTTTATTGTGGTAAAATATATGTAACATAAAATTTGCCATTGTAACCATTCTTAAATTCACAATTCAGTGGCATTAAATACATTTACAATGTTGTGCAACCATTTCCACTATTTCCAATGTTTTAATCACCCCAAACAGAAACTTTAATCATTCAGCAGTAAGTCCCTATTCTCCCTCTCCTGAGCCCCTTTGATCCTTTGTTTCTATGGATTTGCCCATTCTAGGTATTCCTTATCAGTGGAATCCTCTAATATTTGCTTTTTGTGTTCAGCTTGTTTCACTTACCATGTTTTCAAGGGTCATCTGGGTTGCAGCATATATCAGAACCATTTCCTTTTTTATGAATGAAGAACATTCCATTGAATGGATAGACCACATTTTGTTTATCCATTCACCTGTTGATGATTACTTGGGTTGTTTCTCCTTTGGGGCTATTGTGAAAAATGCTGTAACTAACATTGGCATGCAAGTTTTTAAGTCCCCGATTTCCATTCTTTTGGGTACATACCTAGGAGTGGAATTGCTGGGTCCTGTGATGACTCTGTTTGAGGAACTGCCTCAAACAGTGATAGATTTCCAAAGTGGCTGCACCAATTTACATTCCCACCAGTAGTGTATGAGGGGTCCAGCTTCTTCATGGCTCAGAAATGCTGGTTATTGTCTGTCGTTTTGATGACAGCCATACTAATGAGTGTGAGGTGATATCTCATTGTGGTTTTGATTTACATTTCCCTGATGGCTAATGATGTTGAGTATCTTTTTTATGTTTTCTTGGTCATTTGTATATTCTTGGGCTTTTAGTGAAACTGTAAATTGACTTACAAAAAAAAAAAAAAACCTCGGGAGGACAGTTTGGGAAGTTGTTCTTTTTAAGCCAACAAACTCACTTGTAGGAGTTTACCTTAAGGAGATAATTTATAGAAGTATGAGATGATATGTGCTCAAGTAATTGCAGCTTTTTTTTTTATAGTAAAGAAAAATTGGAAAAACACTCAGCAATCACCCAGGCTCCCCTCACCAATCACGTTCAGCAAATCTGCTCAGCAGAGAGTCGGCTTCTCCCTCCCCCTGCTTGTGTATGCACACTCTCTCTGTCTCTCTCTCTCTCTCTCCCATTCAAATAAATAAATTAAATCTTAAAAAAATTAATAATTGTATACATAAGATGGTATGCTATGTAGCTATTAAAAATGATGGTATGGAAATAAGTATTTTGACATATAAAATACTCATGATAGGCAGTAGGCCACCTTTACCCACAGGTACGTCCAAAACCCCCAGTGGGTGCCCGAAACCACAGATGGCACTGAACCTTATGTATACTGTTTTCCCCATACATTCATGCTTATGGTAAAATCTGATTTATAAATTAGGCACAGTAAAAGATGGACAACAATAACTAATAATAGAACAGTTAGACCAATATAATAAAAGTCATGTGAATGTGGTCTTTCAAAATATCTTATTGTGCTGTACCCACCATTCTTCTGCTTGTGTTGATGTGAAGTGATAAACTGCCCATGAGGTGAGATGAAGTGAGGTGAGTGATGTAGGCACTGTGACGTAGTGTTCATCTATTTGAACCTTCTGGCGGTAAGTCAGGGAGATACCTGCTTCCCGATCCTGCTTGACCACAGGTCACTGAAACTGCAGAAAGCAAAACTGCACTTCAGGAGGGACTACTGTATCACTGAGTGAACAAAGCAGATCAGCGAGTAAAATGCCGTTTTACCAAGAATGTGAAAATGTCTTTGCATTCATCTACTGTAGGGAGATGTCCAGCAGGATGACTGGTAAAAGTGAACCATGCTTACCTTTAAATGGTGGGATTTGGGATCACTTTTTGTTTCTCCCTTGAGATTTTCTTTGCTGTTAGAACTTGCAGAAAATCAGCATGTATCATAAGAACAGTAATAAAGCTCATTGCAAAGGAAAAACAATTCTACTCGGTAATGGTGTCTGACACTTACTGTCTCCCCTTGCTACTGGGGAGCGTACCACGTTGACCCTGAGTTCCTAACTTTGAGCCCCAGGAGTTTCCCCATAAACCAGAACAACAGGGAGCACTGGTATAAAGGAAATGTCTGAGCCTGTTTTCATTGAATTTTCTTGCAATAATTACACGAGTTTAATTACAGCAAATAAATTAAAGTCGATACACTGGAATCAATATACACACAACAAAACGTGCTTGTTTTACAGGTCTTAGTAGGATCCCAAATAGAAACTATTTACTAGCATATATTGCTGGCGCATCTGTCTCTGAATGGAAATTTGTGGGGAACAATGAGAGAAATCTAGAACATTTCCCCATTCTGGCACTCCTCATCAGCCAAGATGGAGTTTGTCCAGGCTTATTCAGAACTGTTTGTGCTCTGTCATGCCTTTGGACTTGTCCCATTTTTGACCAGAGGGTCACTTTCCATCTTGAATTCCTTGAAAAGTCCTACTGTAGTACCAAGACTGGCTTCAAATCACGTGTGTATATCCCAAGACTGTGTAACTACTTGGAGGTCAGTTTCTTGTTTATCTGTCTTCATTGTTTCTAGAGCAACAGTGTTTTTGCTCTTGCAGCCAGTCTGTCAGAAAATATTGACAAAACCAGTGCTTGATTTATCTGGAACGTTGCTTTTAACTGTCCCCACCACTAATTCTTTCACACATTGTCCCCCCAAAGTGGAAAGGTCCTCTCTGTCTAAAAATGCATTGTGCACTGGGTGTGATGCATAAACAACGAATCTTGGAACACTGAAAAAATTAAATTAAATTAAATTAAAAAGGAAGGCATTGGGTAATCTCTGTATTTCATACTTTTCCTTGAAGATATCCATTTTGGGACACTCCACTTTCTGGCTCCAGAGTGGACTGGTGATTGTCTGGACTTGCATGACTATTGTCCTGGGGTTTCTCTTCACTCTCATCCTGGGAATTCTCTCCTCCCTCTTCTGGATTGGATCCAAGGCCAGTTTTCTAAGGTCTGTGTCCTGTGCAATCACACTTAGAAAGGCTCTGTGTTTGGTTTAGTGCTCTGCTCTCACCCTCTTGACATTCTTCTGAAGTTTTGAACAAGGGGCCCTGTGTTTTCATTTTGCACTGGGCCCTGCAAATTATGTAGGTGGTCCAACATGGACCCTGCGATTTCTGGTTTTTTTTTTTTTGGTCTTCGTAAGTTTTCTTATTTTAGGGAGAACCTACCTTGGTGGGTACATGTGCTCTGGCTTTGTGAGTAAATCTATGTTGGAAATAAACATTCTTTGAAATTTTACATGTCTGGAAAAATCTTTATTTTACTTTCATATTCTAATAGGAGTGTAGCTTAATATAGACTTTTCAGTTGGAAGTCATTTTTTCCCCAGGGTTTTGGAGGCATTACTTTATTGTCTTCTGGTGTCCAGCAGTTCTGTTAGGAAGGCAGATGTCCTTCTGATTCCTGACCTGCAGTTATCAACCTATTTTTCTCTCTCTCAGTTACAGCTTTGCTCTCTGCTTTTTGGCATCTGAGCTCGATGACTGTTGTTGCTTTTCCTCCTCTTATTTTTGCAGGTGAATTTTTTTTTAAAGTTATCATTGTAGCAGTATTTTGAGAGAGAACTGAAGATGTAAACATATGTTTTCAATCTGAGCCACTTTTAAAGGACTGTCTCTTTTCAAGTCTCCCTTCCTCTTTGGATGTAGAATTAGGTGGTAGTGGTAAAGGATAATTTGCATAAGAAAAACTCCTGTGCCTTCTGGAAGAGACACTAATCTTTCTTTTCAAAATTCAATGTTAGGAAACCTTTGCTATGATCAAGGGCTGCAGATGAGAAAGAATACCAAGAACTCCAGAAAGACATTCACCTTGAGAAGGTGTGCATCAATGCACACAGAAAACAGAGTAGTCCAGGGTGGGCCTCCGGGGCAGCCCGCTTTCCCCCGCACCTCAGCATCCCCCCTGAGAAAGCCCCGTGGCAGCTGAACCTCCGTTGCTACTTCACTGCAAAATATTTAAACCAGAAATTCTAGAGAATACATGTAGCAAACAACTGTGCACTCATTCCCCCGGAACTGACGGATGTTAAGTTCTGAAGATAGACTTTTTAATCAAGGAAACAAAGCATTGTAGATGAAGTCTCTCTCCCTTCCCCTCGGCCTTCTGCTCAGCACAGAAGCAGCTACTGGAATGACTGTATCAATGACCCAGCGTTGTACCTGTGCTGCTGGAATCAGGGTTGGTTGCATGAGGCTGAACAAAAGATCTTTCCCCTTGGTGCCCAGGGAGATGTACTGAACAAGTTCTCTATTGTTGAATATCACTGCATGTGGTTTTTAGCCATTATGAGTAATGTCATCAATATCTTTGTACATACATTGTTGCCCGCATTACTCATTTTTTTCCATGCACATATCCCATGTCTCATTGTGCCAGAGTACCTCCAGAAAAGCTGCTGCCTCCTTGGACTTAGTGTGATTTTATTTGACGGAAAGGATTTGCTTATGAAGACCTACCACATTTTTTCTGATTTCATAAATGGAGGAAATATTAAGGTCATTAGAGCCTCCTTTTTTTGGGAGTATGAAAGTTTGTTAAGGCTTAGTTTCTTTGAGAGAATTAAATGCATTCACATAGTATCTGATTATTAATATTCCAGAAAGAATAATGTATTTTTTATGACCTCTAGGATTTCACCTTTGTTGAGGTCTATACTCATTTATGGGTAATGTTTCATAAACATTTTCCTAGGAAATTCAACCATGTGGAAGTAGTCTGATGATAAAATTAAAGAAGCCTTTGTTTTTAGTTTGTATTTTTAAAATTAATGGAAATGTGAAGTGTGGGTGGGCAGCTGCTGTTTTGCACCCTTGGGAGTTTCCCATGTGAAACCCAAACTGGCCTCCCTTGACAGAGGCAGAGGGAAGACAGAAGAAAGAGACAGGCCACTCCAGGTTGGTGGGTGGCAGGTTAATACGCAAGTGAACTTACCAGTGACACTTGTTCTGGGCATCATCTGCAAGACGAGTAAATCTCTGCACCCGCCTGCCAAAATTTTAAGAAGTTTATATGGAGGCCTTAATGAGGTTCAGTCACCTATACCATCCAGATGGTTTCAATAACACAATACTCTCTCAAGGCCGTGTCCTTGAAATGGCTTCCACTGTGGGAGCAATGGGCAGAATGAACTTTCCAAGGACAGAGAAGGGGGTTTGGAGCCTCTGATTGCCTGGGTCCAGTTCATGGGTCAACCAGTGGTCATGTCCTTTCAATGACCTTCCCCACTAGCAGAAGAGCCCTAGAAAGAAAGTAACGATAATAGTCCCCCCGCCCCAGTTTTGTTGAGATATAATTGACATATAACATCATACAAGTTTAAGGTGTACAACAAAAGGGTTCAATGTATGTATATATTGTGAAATGATCACTATAGTAATGTGTTAATGTCCACCAGCATACATAGTTACATTTTTTTTCCTTGTGATGAGAAATTTTAGGATCTACTATCTTAGTAACTTTCAAATATATGATATGGTATTGTTCATTATCATCATCATGCTGGTCCCCAGACCTTATTTATGTTATAACTAGAAGTTTGTTCCTCTTGACCCCCTTCACTCAATACCCATCCCCCTGCTTACAAATCAAATCTCTGCTTCTATGAGTTTTTTTTTATTTTTTAAACTTAAAAAAATTATTAATTATTTGAGAGAGAAAGTATAAGTAGGTGTAGGATCAAAGGGAGAGGGAGAAGTAAACTCCTAGCTGAGCAAGGAGCCTGACGTGGGGCGCAATCCCAGGACCCTGAGATCATGACCTGAGCCGAAGGCAGACGCTTAACCAACTGGGTTACCCAGGCACCTCAGCAAGTTTGGTTTTTTAGATTCCGCATTTGAGACCATATGATATTTGTCTTTCTCTGTCTGACTTACTTTACTGAGGTATAATAACACCGGGTTTATCGCCATTCAGATAGTATGCTTTTGTCCACATCCTGGTATATTTAGACTGAAGGATAATTTCAGTATCCAGACTGTCAAAAGATATTGACTTCAGTATACTTGAAAAGACTGGGCTCCAGAGGCATGTGACCTTCTGTGCTCTCCTCCATGGCTTTGCATGGCCAGGTCCTCCTGGAGAGCCCTGGAGTGGTTGCATGTGCAGTAGTGGGACGGCTGCTCCCGAGATGTGTGTGCTCAGGTTGTAGTTTGCAGGTCAAGCCCTCTTGAAGGTGACTGTTGACTTCATGACAAACTTAAGAGCCAGACACTTAACTAAACAATAGTATTTTTGCTAAATTATCTTTAATTAAAAATGTATCACGGGGCACCTGGATGGCTCAGTTGGTTAAGCATCTGAGTCTGGTCATGATCTTGGGTGGTGAGGTCAAGCCCCATGTCTGGCTCCGCCAGGGGCTTGGAGTCTGCTTAAGATTCACCCTCTCGCTCTCTCCCTCTCCACTGTTCATGTCTGCTCTCTTGTGCATGCACTCTCTCTCTCTTTCTTAAAAATAAAAAAAAAATAAAAATCACAAGTTGCACCACATAGACTTAAAGAATTTTTAAGGAACATATTTTTTTTTTAAGATTTTATTTATTTATCTGACAGAGAGAGACACAGCGAGAGAGGGATCACAAGGAGGGGGAGTGGATGAGGGAGAAGCAGGCTTCCCGCTGAGCAGGAGCCTGATGTGGAACTTGAGTCCAGGACCCTGGGATCATGATCTGAGCCAAAGGCAGACATTTACTGACTGAGCCACCCAGGAGCCCCAGGAATGTATATTTTTCTAAAAGTCTAAAGTTATCTTCACCTTGAATCATCCCTCACTTTCCTCACTGTCCAGATAGTTCCTTGGCTTAGCAATCCAGCCTCCAAAATCATCTTGCAAGTCAGTTATCTCCTCTCTATCCTGAGCTACCATTGTCTTCATGCATGTTTTAGCATGAATGCAGGATCCTAGCAGCTTTCTAATTAGGAGCCCTGATTCCAGGGTCTTCCTTAATAACTATGTACTCTAAACTCATGTTGTCACTCTCCTGCTGAAAATACTTAATGGAGACATTATTTACAAAAGGTTAAGATAACAAAAGGTGGTGAAGCTCTCTGGGGCTAGAATGGCAGCCTACTATCCCTGGGCCTGAGGAAGAAAGTAAGGAAACAGTAGCCCGGAATGACATATGATTTTAGGATAGGACTGCTGGCCTTTGATAGAAGAATATAGTTGTTGCCAAACTGTAACAGGTAAGTAAGGAGATGGCAGGGCATCTTGAGTATCTTCAGTGGAGACAGTGGCTAAAATGAAATCTCACTCTCCCTGCTGCATTCCATGTGTGGTATCTTTTAGCAACTTCAAGTCAGCTTGAGTCAAGGGTTGAAGGAATGCTGAAGGCAGAGATGGGCTTGCTTAATTAGAAGAAATCACGAATGTAAAGGCATTCTGTCAGATATGATGCTATTAAAATATTACAAGCATCATTTTCAGTATTGTGGAGTACAAGTAAGAAAGAACCCAAGAAAACCAACAGACAGAAGTCCATAGGAGACAAACCATGAGAGACTGTGAACTCTGAGAAACAAACTGAGGGTTTGGGGGAGTGGGAGTGGGGGGTTGGGTGAGCCTGGTGGTGGGTATTATGGAGGGCACGTATTGCATGGAACACTGGGTATGGTGCATAAATAATGATTTTGGAACACTGAAAAGAAATAAAATAAAATAAAATGGGAAAAAAAAGAGATAATTATGTCTCTCCTCACATGAGAAGATTAAAACAGACAAAGATGCTTATTCAGCAAGGGCCATTGACCAGATCAGTCTCACGGAGAACTATTTTCTGTTCCAATTCTGACTCAGTCTGTAACATTTGGTTAATCACTTAACTTTTCTGTGGTACGATTTTTCCAATCCATTATGTGACTATTACAGTACCTTCTGCCTGCTGATGTGAAAGAATGTTTGGGTAATTCATTTAATAATTGCTACAAAGAACTTGAGCTCCTTAGAGGAAACCAAGAACAAAGATTTAAGTGTTATTATTAGTTACAAAGTCTTATTACATTGCTTGAGTCTCTGATCCCCCCCCCTTTTTAAATTTAACTGTTTTTCTGTGGCTTTCTCAATTCTACCCTAGTTCCCTTTACACAGTTGCAAGGTGCAATGATATCATGTATCCCAAATGACAGTCCTATAATCACATTAACACCTTGGATGAATGTAAACATATAGAAAAGTTAGAGGATTTTGAGCCTGTCTTAAGGCAACTAAAGAAAACACTTAAGGTAGCTTGAGTAGAAGAAGATAATTAGTGAGAGACCAAAATCAGTCAGGAACACCCCAAAATGTTTTGTCCGGTGGCAGTTGACATATGACCCATAACACACGATGTTCTTGCTAAGGAAAAAGGACAGCTGGTTCCAGGATGAAAGAGAAACTTCTTAGTTCATATTGTTTGATACAAAAACTTTTGGGTCCACTTTTATTTATTTATTTATTTATTTATTTATTTTTAAAATTTTATTTATTTGACAGAGATCACAAGTAGGCAGAGAGGCAGGCAGAGAGAGAGAGAGAGGAGGAAGCAGGCTCCCTCCTGAGCAGAGAGCCTGATGCAAGGCTCAATCCCAGAACCCTGGGATCATGACATGAGCCAAAGGCAGGGGCTTTAACCCATTGAGCCACCCAAGTGCCCCAACGATCCACTTTTAAAAGAATTGTCCACCAAATGATACAAACTTTATGGAGACTGCCAGTGCCTCTTCAAGGAGTAACTAAGAGATTGCAATGGGGCCTCTCCATAGAATTTTGGGGCAATGGGAAAAATGTATGATTCATTGGAATTTAAGTCTTATTATATTCTTTCAGGTTGAGAAATATTTGGGATATTTGCTCCCTCATGGCTCTTCAGATTTTTTTTTCAACCCAGAACATATAAATATTTATGTCATGGTTTAAGCTTTCATGGCTCTAAAGAGAAGTTGAATATTGGCTTGTACCTCTAGCCCTGCTCTCCCTCCCCTGAGAGCTGGCCTTATACCTTAGAGCAGTAGGTTTGCATATTGAAATGCCAGCTTGACCTCGCTTCCTGAAAGTCTTGAATGTCAAGCCCACAACAGAATTAATTAATTTTTCTTAGATGTTGGTAATTTCCTGTTACTCTCCTGAGTAATGCTAATTTTAGGTACACCCTTGCCATGAGAGGATGTTAGGTCCTCTGTATTTTAGCATATCCTGGCATCTATATTGTCATCATCATATACTGGTGTTATATGCTGTCATTGTTGTCCCATTCCAAGAACTCATAGAAATGGTGGCCACCTGAAAGAGACAGGGGTCATACCAACTCAGTTCATGGTTACTGAAGCAACTATTGAGTCAACAGAGAAATTGCAGATATTTAATATAAACTACTATACTTTCAATCATGGTTCAGTTTTGGTAGTTTATATGTCTCTAGGAATGCATCCATTTCTTCCAGATTGTCAACTTTGTTGGCATATAATTGCTCAGACAAATAATTGCTCATAATTTTTTCTTATAATTGTTTGTATTTCTTTGGTGTTGGTTGTGATCTCTCCTCTTTCATTCATGATTTTATTTATTTGGGTCCTGTCTCTTTTCTTTTTGATAAGTCTGGCCAGAATTAATAAGATCTGTCAATCTTATTAATTCTTTCAAAGAACCAGGTCCTAGTTTTGTTGATTTGTTCTACTATTCTTTTGTTTTTATTTCATTGATTTCTGCTAGGATCTTTATTATTTCTCTTCTCCTCCTGGGTTTAGACTTCCTTTGCTATTCTTTAGCTTCTTTAGATATAGGGTTATGTTGTGTACTTGAGACCTTTCTTGATTCTTGAGAAATGCTTGTATTGCTATATACTTTCCTCTCAGGACCATCTTTGCAGTTTCACAAAGATTTTGAACAGTTGTGTTTGCATTATCATTTGTTTCCATGAATTTTTTTCAATTCTTCTTTAATTTCCCGGTTGATCCATTCATTCTTTAGTAGGATGCTCTTTAACCTCCATGTATTTGAGTTCTTTCCAACTTCCCTCTTGTGATTGAGTTCTAGTTTCAGAGTACTGTGGTCTGAAACTATGCAGGAATGATCCCTACCTTTTGGTACTGGTTGAGACCTGATTTATGACCCAGGATGTGATCTATTCTGGAGAATGTTCCATGTGTTCTAGAGGAGAATGTTGTTGTTGGGATGTTGCTTTGGGATGGAATGTTCTAAATATATCTGTGATGTCCATCTGGTCCAGTGTGTCATTTAAAGACTTTATGACCTTGTTGAGCTTTTTTTTTTAAAAAAGATTTTATTTATTTATTTGACAGACAGAGATCACAGGTAAGCAGAGAAGCAGGCAGAGAGGGAGACGGGTAAGCGGGCTCCCTGCTGAGAAGAGAGCCCAATGCAGGGCTTGATCCCAGGACCCAGAGATCATGACCTGAGCTGAAGGTGGAGGCTTAACCCACTGAACCACCCAGGCACCCGCCTTGTTGATCTTTTGCTTAGATGATCTGTCCATTTTAGTAAGGGAGGTGTTAAGGTCCCCTACTATTATTGTATTCTTGTTGATGTGTTTCTTTGATTTTATTATTAATTGGTTTATATAATTGGCTACTCCCATGTTAGGGTCATAGATATTTAAAATTGTTAGATATTCATGTTGGACAGACCCTTCAAGTATGATATAGTGTCCTTCCTCATCTCTTATTATAGTCTTTGGCTTAAAATCTAATTTATCTCATATAAGGATTGCCGCCCAGCATTCTTCTGATGTTCTTTAGCATGGTAAATTGTCTTCTACCCCCTCACTTTAAATCTGGATATGTCTTTGGGTCTAAAATGAGTTTCTAGCAGACAGCATATTGATGGGTCTTGTTTTTTTAATCCATTCTGATACCCTGTGTCTTTTGATTGGGACATTTCATCCTTTTACATTTAGGGTAACTATTGAAAGATATGAATTTAATGGCATTGTATGGCCTGTAAGATGACTGTTCCTGTATATTGTCTCTGTTCCTTTCTGATCTGTTACTTTTAGGCTCTCTCTGTGCTTACAGGACCCCTTTCAATATATCCAATAGGGCTGGATTGGTTTTTTAAAATTCTTTTAATTTTTGTGTGTCCTGGAAGTTTTTTTTAAATCTGTCCTTCTATTTTCAGTGACAGCCTAGCTAGATATAATATTCTTGGCTGCATATTTTTCTTGTTTAGTCCTCTGAATATATCCTGCCAGTCCTTTCTGGCCTGCCAGGTCACTGTGGATAGGTCTGCTACCAATTTATATTTCTACCCTTGTATGTTACAGACCTCTTATCCCAAGCTGCTTTCAAGATTTTCTCTTTGTCACTAACACATGTAAATTTTACTCTTAGATAATGGGGTGTGGACCTATTTTTATTGATTTTTGAGGGGAGTTCTCTGTGCCTCCTGGATTTTTTTTTTATTTCTTTTCACCGTAATAGAATTCATAGTTTTTGCACCACACCCAGTGCTCCATGCAATGCGTGCCCTCCATAATACCCACCACCTGGCTCACCCAACCTCCCACCCCCCGCCCCTTCAAAACCCTCAGGTTGTTTTTCAGAGTCCATAGTCTCTCATGGTTCATCTCCCCCTCCAATTTCCCTCAACTCCCTTCTCCTCTCCATCTCCATGTCCTCCGTGTTATTTGTTATGCTCTGCAAATAAGTGAAACCATATGATAATTGACTCTCTCTGCTTGACTTATTTCACTCAGCATAATCTCTTCCAGTCCCGTCCATGTTGCTACAAAAGTTGGGTATTCATCCTTTCTGATGGAGGCATAATACTCCATAGTGTATATGGACCACATCTTCTTATCCATTCGTCCATTGAAGGTCATTGTGGTTCTTTCCACAGTTTGGCGACCGTGGCCATTGCTGCTATAAACATTGGGGGTACAGATAGCCCTTCTTTTCACTACATCTGTATCTTTGGGGTAAATACCCAGTAGCACAATTGCAGGGTCATAGGGAAGCTCTATTTTTAACTTCTTGAGGAATCTCCACGCTGTTCTCCAAAGTGGCTGCACCAACTTGCATTCCAACCAACAGTGTAAGAGGGTTCCCCGTTCTCCACATCCTCTCCAACACACGTTGTTTACTGTCTTGCTCATTTTGGCCATTCTAACTGGTGTGAGGTGGCATCTCAATGTGGTTTTAATTTGAATCTCCCTGATGACTAGTGATGATGAACATTTTTCATGTGCCTGATAGCCATTTGTATGTCTTCATTGGAGATGTGTCTATTCATATCTTCTGCCCATTTTTTGATATGATTATCTGTTTTGTGTGTGTTGAGTTTGAGAAGTTCTTTATAGATCCTGGATATCAACCTTTTGTCCGTACTGTCATTTGCAAATATCTTCTCCCATTCTGTGAGTTGCGTCTTTGTTTTGTTGACTGTTTCCTTTGCTGTGCAGAAGCTTTTGATCTTGATGGAGTCCCAAAAGTTCATTTTCACTTTTGTTTCCTTTGCCTTTGGAGACATATCTTGAAAGAAGTTGCTGTGGCTGATATCAAAGAGGTTACTGCCTATGTTCTCCTCTAGGATTCTGATGGATTCCTGTCTCACGTTGAGGTCCTTTATCCATTTCGAGTTTATCTTTGTGTACGGTGTAAGAGAATGGTCGAGTTTCAT
>PISX010029357.1:0-20156 GCA_004024625.1 Mellivora capensis
GAAGTAGAAGAACAGGATCAGTTTTGTTCTGTGAGTCCTCATAGAGATTCTGGATAATGTAAAGCACCTGAGAGTCTTTTCACAGAGGGAAGGTTTAAGTTGGAAGACAGTGTGTCTGTATTGTCTAGTGGCCTGGAAAAATTGGGAGGAAACCCGAAGTGATACGGTGGAGAGAGAGATGAGAGGAACAGTGGACATTTTAAGTGGGAGTGGACATTTACATTAATGTGACCCATGCTGTGTTGTCCCCTCCTCTGAAAAGTACCCAAGGTAGAGACTACATATCATCTATGCCTCTCTGTGTAATGGTTAACAAGAGCCATGGATGTGGTGGCTTTCAGAACACTAATGGGAATTGAGTTCGTGTGTCACCGAGCTGCCTGCCTTGAAGTTAAGAGAGCCTTGGCATTCACCTGGGTCTGGTCTTGGCAGGTTCAACATTTTTTCAGTATTTTTTCCTAATAATGAGAACAGTTACAGATGAGATAAAATGAAGATACTTCTTAAATAAGTGAGTTTATTCCCTTTGAGTCCTCAGAACTGTCTGCATTAAGCTAGAGCTGAGGCGATCACCACTCCAGAAGGTGCAGGCTGTAGAGGAGTAGAGTCAAACCGAAGCGGTAGGTCCTTTCAGTTGAACTACGGTGTGTTGAGTGCATGATATAGAAAAGTAATATTTACTCATAGTATGTGTAGTTCAATTTTCTTCTTTTTTTTAAAGATTTTACTTATTTATTTGTCAGAGTGAGATTTTTTTGACTATTTTATTTATTTATTTTACAAAGCAGAAGTATGGGGAAGAGGCAGGCCCTGTTGTGGGGCTCAGTCTCATGACTCTGAAATCATGACGTGAGACAGAATCAAGAGTTGGCCGCTTAACTGTCTGAGCCACCCAGGCACCTCTGAAGACAAGTGCTAATAGAAGTGTACAGAGGAACATGCTTGTTCTCCCTGAGTCTTCATAATTGTTCTGGCAAACATGGTGTTCTTGGTGGTGTCCTCACTAATGAAAGCATGCCTGTTGGATGGCCGTAGGTCCTCATGATCAGCAATGATAGAGTATTCGTGGGTACAGTCATTGTGACATTGTGGCTGTGAGGTCAGCCGTCTTAGATCATGAGAGGGACACTGGACAGCATCTGTGTTGAGCCGTGGTGTGTACAGTGCCTTGCCCAGAAAGGTACTGAATACGTTTATTAAATGTGATCAGTGCCTTTCTGGGTAGAGTAATGTTCACTATAAGCAACATTTGTGGCATTTTTCACATCCATGATTGGGATGGAGGTGCGTCTGTCCTTAGGCTGACTGCCTTCAATACAGGGGGACCCGGGCAGACATTTGGGTCTGTTCTCAGGTATTTTCAAGATGATTTCAGTGTTCCATTGCTAATAATGTGAACACCTATAGATTAGAGAAAATAAAGACACTTGCTAAACATACAAGATAACACAGATAAAGGTTGTTTTCTCTTAAAGAGTCCTAAGATGATTCAAATCAATGTAGAGAAAGGGGGTGTGTATCCCCAGTGACCGAGGTATGAAACTAGTGGGGAGTGGGCCACCATTTTCTGAGGTTATAGAAAGATCTTGGCCAGTCTTGGCCAGACAATATGAGAAGGGGAAGGAGAGAGATGAAAGTACACTGTGGAGTGCAAGAGGGACTGAGCCCGCCCTGCCCTGCCTCATTCTCTCTGCAGTGCTGCCCACAGAAAGGGGCTTATCACTGAGATTTCATGTTCCGAGCACTTGTTTAGGGTAATGCTTGACATTTTGATGCTTGAAGGTTTTTGAGATGTCTTTGTAAGTGATGAGGTGGAAATCCATGTCTGTGGTTGAATACTTAAAACTAGACGGTACTGTTATCCACCTGGTTCTGATCATAAACATGAAGAAATTTTTAGTGTTCTGTTTTTAACAAGGTGAATATAGTTTAGAGAAGATGGAGATACTTTTTATAGATGAAGACCACACAGAAAGACGCTCGTTCTCTGGGCCCCAGAATTCTTTTCAGGCAAACATTGAGACCTGAGAGAATCATCACCAAGGGAAAAATGCCAGTTGAGGAGTAGTGTGTCAGCATTATTGACATGTATGGGAAACTCTCTGGGACACTCCTCATGATGTGAATGGAGAGATGAAAGCTACCTTGGACCAGGAAAGAGGAACTGGGCATGTCCTTCACTTTGAAGACTTGCTTGTACAATGCCCTGCCCAGAAAGGTACCAGTCATTTAGATTGGCGCCTGTCTGGGTACAGGAGTACTCAACCAACAAGAAAGATGTTGTGCTCACTTTGGAACAGTGATGGGGTTGGAGAGATAGTGTCCTTGAGCTGTGCCTTGAACTCAGGAAAGTACTTGGAGCCATGTGTGTCTCTGGCATCCTCAAAATAGTTGCAGTGGTCCATGCCTTACAATGTGGTGAACACCTCCAAATCAGGAAAGAAATAGGAATAGCATAGAATAGCTCATCCCCTGTGGGTCCTTAAAATCATCTGTGTAAAGGTAGGCCAGGTGAGCACACCACCAAGGGAGGTTTGCAAGTTGGAGGACGAGTATGTTGGCATTTTCTTAAGTTATGCGATAATTTCTGTATAATCCTCATGCTGTGATGGGACGAGAGAAGAAAGTACATTTTTGAGGACGTGTTCGACTTGGTAGATCCTCTTGCTTGAGCCAGGGTCTGCAAAGTTCCCTATCCACGCAGAAAGGTGCTGATCACTTAGCCTGCATGTTGCTCACATCTGTCTTGGCAAAGTCACTACTGAACAAGAGCAGCATTTCGGTGGCTTCAACCGCAGCCGGGCATGGAAATGCACATATCTTGAACCCAGGAGGGGCCTAGAAGCTCTCTGGGTGTGATGGCAGGCGTTTGTAAGATGATTTCATTGGTGTATTTCTAACAATGGAAACAGGTAAAGGCTAGAGAATATGAAGATAGGTTTCGTTTTTTTTTTTTTAATGAATATATAGATACACAGATAATAGCTTGTTCATTTTGTATCCTCCTAATTATCCAGGTAAATGTATCAAAAGTGAGGGCAACCCCACCGAGTGTAGGTTTGAAAGTTGGAGGGCAACACGTTGGCATCATCTCGGGTTATGAAAAAAACCTGGGTATAGCCATCATGTTGTAGTGGGCAGAAAGATTAAAGGCACATTCGACAGTGTGAGGAGGACGGGCAGGCCCTGTACGGTGAAGCCATGTTACGTGCAGTGTGCTGTCCAGACATGAGCTCAGCACATAGGCTGTGTAATCACTGCCTTTCTGTGTAGGCGAAATCGTAATGGGAACAGCATTTGGGTGGTCTTCAGACCAGTGATGGGGCTGTCCTTGTTTGTCTTCTAGCTTCCCTATGTGACTCAGGAGGGCTCTCGCAGCCACCTGTATCTTCTGCACCTTCAGGGTGACTTTAGGGTTTCGTTCTGGTGAAAACCAGTGAGAGAAGATGAGGACGTTTCCTATCAGAAGAAGAGAGCGCAGGAACAGTGTTGTCTCTGCGTCTTCAGAATCATCCAGGTAAACATGAGAACATGTGGGAATCCTGTGTGAGGGAAGGATGCAAGTGGAGGCACAGTGTATGTCTTCGTCTGGGTTTATGGGACAGTCCTGAGTGTAGTCATCATGACACGTGGTGGGCAGAGCAACGAAGCCTGCATTGAGAATGGGAGAGGGACTTGGTGTGCTCTGTGCTGTGTCTGGCCCAGGAAGGTCCCTCTTTGGGTAGAGTAATGCTCAGCAAGAGTATTTCTGGTGGCCTTTGGACCACTGATGGGGTGGGCTTGGCAGGTATGTGAGGTTCCTTTCCAGAGCACAGCTGAGTATCCATTATTACCAAGATCTTTACACTTTAAGTGTGGCCATCGGCCCAGTGAGGCTTCTCCTAACTGATAGGGTGGGTGCTTCTAGTAGATTTTGGCCATCCACTAATACAGAGTAAAGCAGCAAACAATGGTGGCTTTAACTAATGTTAAGAACAAATGTTTTTAAAGATTATTTATTTATTTGTTTATTTTGAAAGAGACAGAGCAAGCATGAATGGGGGGAGGGGCAGAGGCAGGGGGAGAAGCAGACTTCCTGCTGAGCAGGGACTCCCATGCCCTCCCCCCGATGTGGGGCTTGACCCCAGGATCCTGGGATCATGGTCCAAGCCAAAGGCAGGTGCTTAACCAGCTAAGCCGCCCAGATGCCCTATAATTAGAGAAGTTTTTTAAAGAGCTGTTATTTGTGACAGCTGAATGAGGAAATATACGTGAAAATTCCAAAGTACATGACCTTTTTTTCCCATATACTGTTTTTTTTTTAAAGATTTAATTAATTTATTTGCCAAAGAGAGACACACAGTGAGAGAGGGAACACAAACGGGGAGAGGGAGAAGCAGGCTTCCCACCAAGCCCAATGCAGGGCTGGATCCCAGGATCCTGGGATCATGACCTGAGCCGAAGGCAGACGCTTAACGACTGAGCCATCCAGGTGCCCCCCCCAAGTACATAACCATCTTGCTAGACGCGTGAGTCCCCTTGATTGTAGTGATGGTTTTAGTCCTGTTTGTACATGTTTCCACTCATCCAGTTGTACACATTAAATATGTTCAGTCCTTTTTATAGCAATTATATCTCAATAAATGCATTGAAAGGAAATAAAAGTATGTTACCTCCCAATTAAGCAGTCCTTCAGTAAGTGATTCATGCTGACTACTGCCACTACCCCTGCTTTGTTTATTAGCCAGGCAGAGAACACATGATGTCACTGCCTTTGAACAGGATGGTATCTGTGGATATGGTAATGACCACCGCACTTGGGTATACCATGTAGGTCATATTTTTGTCAAGGAATATACTGTTCTGTGGATATTTATAGATATTTTAAAATTCTCAGAAAATTGATTCAAATGAGGAAATAATTTTGATAATTTATTAACGTCACACAAGAAACATGCTCCTTTAAAGCACATTTGAAATCAATTCCCTATGCCTGGTACTTAACACAAAGCTGCATTTTTCATGCGGCAGGAAATCTGTAGACCCCCAAGTTAAACCAGAATTTCAAAGGGTTCCCTGGTGGCTCTGTCAGTTATGCATCTAATTCTTGATTTCCACTCAGGTCATGATAATGGTTGTGAGATCAAGCCCCACATCGGGCTCTGCACTGGACATGGACCTGCTTAAGATTCTCCGCCCCCCCCCCCATACTCATACTCTCTCTCTTTCTCTCAAAAAAAAAAAAACCCCACAAATTTCAAAGGCATATGGTTCTTTACTGTTCCATATACTTTTTTTTTCAGTGTTCTTATTTTTTTAAGGTTTTTTTTTTAAAATTTATTTGACAGAGAGAGATCACAGGTAGGCAGAGAGGCAGGCAGAGGGGGACAGGGAAGCAGGCTCTCTGCTGAGCAGAGAGCTCAATTCGGGACTCGATACCAGAACCCTGGAATCATGACTTGAGCCAAAGGCAGAGGCTTAACTCACTGAGCCACCCAGGCACCCCAGTGTGCTTATTTTTTAAAAAGTATATCCATGCCAAGATACATACATAGTCATTTTCACTCAATTCAAGCTGTGAAGACTAAGGAAACGTATTAGGGAGGGCAAGATTGCATGACTTACTGGCTAAAAATGAAAAAAACTCCTGATTTTTATCAAGTCACAATTTTGAATTTCACCTTCGGGCCCTATCAGTGCGTCTGTTGCTTTGAACTCCGCCTTTCTTCTTGATCCCCGATGACCCCCTTTGAGTGATTGCACTTTATGTTGATGATATCGTTTGGTTGTTGCTATTTTCAAATCTTTTTATGTCCTTTGTTTGGGTCACTTCTGCTGACTTTCAGCAGGTCCGGCCTGCTTGTGCTGCTGACTTCAGAGTGGTAAAGGAAGCCACATTCTGCATGGGCCGCCTGCAGTAGGGGTGCTCCCGGCCTTCCCTCCCGCCCAGCGCTGGGGCCCCTGGACAGCTAGCTCGCAGGATGGGCAGGGAGGGGTTTGAGAAAGTCGTTTTCTCGGAAATGTAGCTGCTTTGTGAGAAATTTGCATTTTCTTGGCAACAAATGGTATAAAAATAACAGTCATTGTTGTGTCTGTCACTAGGTTACAAAAACAATTAGGAAATATTTTCGTACCCATTTTAACACCAATTTTATAATTAATAATGGTGAGGATGAATTTAATTCGTGATTAAAATCTGACCACTCAGATTGGCATGTTAATATTAAGCCAGTGTTAAAATGATCATTATTAATGTTAAATGAGTATGGCTTTATTAACATTAAAGTTTATATTTCTTTTCATACAAGTAAGAAGCATTGAGGAGAATATAGTTAGGCTTGGTTATTTTATTTCTAAGGAAATGAGGGTTAGATACTCAGCTCAAGTTATTTGTACTAATTTTTTTTAAAGATTTTATTTATTTGTCAGAGACAGGGGGAGAGAGAGCAAGCGAGCATAGGCAGACAGAGTGGCAGGCAGAGGCAGAGGGAGAAGCAGGCTCCCTGCCGAGCAAGGAGCCCGATTTCTCAGGTCTTGCTCAGGCTTTCTTTTGTATGGATTCCTTTTGCTTCAGAGAAGTTGGTAGTAACATCTGGAGTTTTGAAGGACTGGATTTCCAGCACATCCTGTGTCACCCATTGTGTTCTGAGTCACTGCCATCTGGGGACTTTCTGGTATGAAAAAACAGGGCACTTTATTATATAGGTTACTTTTTAGCTCATCAGAGAAATTGCTGGAGACAAGTTCCCGAGTTCCTTCTGGGTAGGTAAGTTTGCAAGTAAAAATCCACATGTCCTAATTAAATTGGTTTTTGTACATATGTATCTAATATTGTGATGATAAATTTGGTTTCGCTATCAGTTTCCAACAGTGTTTTACATGTGTTGTCTCAATACAAAGCGGGAGTATAGAATAACGAAAAGTTGATTCACTTTTGGTTTGTTGTGAGTGCCTAACCACAGAAATGAATGAGGTACCTTGTCTCCCAAGTAGATACTCACCAGATGATACTTACTACTTTTATAACTACTGTACTAATACAACTATAACTGGTACTAGTATGACTAATTTTATAAGTAATGCTGAGATGAAGTTCAGTTTAAACAGAAAAACTACATGTTTAAAATACACCTATACAGGGCGCCTGGGTGGCTCAGTTGGTTAAGCCACTGCCTTCAGCTTGGGTCACGATCCTGTAGTCCCGGGATCTAGTCCCGCATCGGGCTCCCAGCTCTGCGGGGAGTCTGCTTCTCCTTCTGACCTTCTCACCTCTCATGCTCTCTCAATAAAATCTTTAAATAAATAATCTTTATTTATTATACAGAGTAAAAAAATAAATAAAATCTTTTAAAAAATACACCTATACGTACATATATTTATATTATTTTTAATTCTGTGTTTATAAAAATGGGATGATGCTATCCACCTTCTATTCAATATAACATGGATATCTTCACTCATAAATATGATTTATTAAAGTTGTGAATTCCTACACTTTATGCAGAATATATGATATGAGGGCAATGAAGAGAGGATTTTATTTATTTTCCCTCTCAAGTAGGAATTAACTAAACACTATTTTAAGTTTCCATTTTCTTCCAGTTAACTCTGACTCTTTGAACCTATTCCACACCATTTAGTAATGACAGCTTTAACCTAGACAATGAATTTTAATATCTTGTGTATGTGTATATATATATATATATATGTTTTTTTAAATCTCCTTATAATTTTCTGAATTACTTTATCACTTTTCAAAAGTTTTCATTGGATTCTCTGTGTTGATTATAATATTATCTTTGGGTTTTTTAGTATTCATTTTCTGCATTGATATATATTTTTTTTTTTTGAGAAACACCATGTTGTCTAAGCTAACTAGGAAAAAATCCGTAAAATCAAATATTGAAGAAAAAGTAACATTTTTACACAAACTATCTTTTTAAAGATTTTCTTTAGGCATGTTTTAGAACTTGAGCTTTTCCACATCACTGTCCATGCTAAAACGTGTGTGTGTGTGTATGTATGTGTTGGCGGGGGTCACATTAAAAAATCTGAAAGTCACCCCTCAAGTTTAAAACATACAGTTTTCTCTTAGTTTTTATATCCCATTCACTGAAGTTTATTGGTAGAAAAGAAAATTTTATCGTTTTTACCTATCTTTTTAAAAAAAGATTTTATTTATTTATTTGAGAGAGAAAGAGTGAGAAGCAGACGTCCTGCTGAGCAGGGAGCCTGATAACTCTGCTCCGGGCTCGATCCCAGGACTCAGAAATCATGACCTGAGCCAAAGGCAGGCACTTAACCAACTGAGCCACTCAGTGCCCCTTGTGTATCATTTTTAACTAGAGTTTGTTTGTTGACTCTTTTATTTCTCTTGAGATAACATTCATAATTTTCTTTCAAAGAAGCGAGAGCTCTCAGAAGAGGGAGATGGAGAAAGAGAATCTTGAGCAGGTGGAACCTGACAAGGGGCTCAATCCCACGACCCCGAGATCATGACCTGAAACGAAATCAAGAGTTGGACACTCAACCGACTGAGCCACCCAGGTGCCACAACATTCACAATTCTTAAAAGTATACTTCGCGGTGTGGCACAAACCCCTATCAAGTTACGAAATACTACCATCCTGCGGGGGCGCTTGAGTGGCTTAGTTGTTAAGCATCTGCTTTTGGCTCAAGTCATGATCCCAGGGTCCTCAGATCAAGCCCCACCTCGGGCTCCCTGCTCAGCGGGGAGTCTGCTTCCTCTCCCACTCCCCCTGCTTGTATTCCCTCTCTCTCAAATAAATAAATAAAATCTTTTAAAAAAAGACTACCATTTTGTCCAAAATTTCCTCATCTTCTTTCCCAATCTAATCCCAGAGGTAATCCATATTTTCATTTTTTCCTACTACATACTAATTTTACATGTTCTAGAAGTTCCTGTAAATGGGATAATATAGTGACTACTTTTCTGTGCTTGGCTTTTTTCTTTCATAAACTGCTTTTGAGATTTGTCCATTTGATATATGTATCAATATTTCAGCACTTTTTATTGAAGTTATATTCCAGTTTATGAATATATTCTACTTTGATTGCAGAGTTATATTACAGTTTATGAATATATTCTACTTTGTTTATCCAGTCTCCTACAGGTGGACAAGTGGATTATTTCTATTTCAGGACTATTATAAATAAGCCATTTATTAACATTCATGTACAAGTCTGTGGGGTTCTATTTTCACTTCTCTTGACCAAATATTTAAGCGTACAAATGCTGATACACAGGGAGAGCAGTATTTTTAGTTTTCTGAAAAATTGATAGGCCTTTGTCAAAAGTGTTACAAATGTTTACTTTGCCGCCAACAGTGGATGACAGTTCTCTGACTTTTCAGCATTTTCACAAACCATGGCAATTGTCAGTTTTCCTGTACTTTTCAGCCATTGTGCGGGGGGAGTATCATGTTATCTGGAGGTTTGAGTTTGAATTTTCTTGATGCCTGATGCTATTTACCTATCAACGGTTCCCTCTTTCTCTTTTTTTTCCTTTTTTAAAGATTTTATTTACTTATTTGACAGAGAGAGACACAGTAAGAGAGGGAACACAAGCAAGGGGAGTGAGAGAAGGAGAAACAGCCTTCCTGCCGAGCAGGGAGCCCGATGTGGGGCTCGAACCCAGGACCCTGGGATCATGACCTGAGCCAAAGGTAGACGCTTAATGCCTGAGCCACCCAGGCTCCCCCCTCTCTCTTTTTTTAAAGATTTTATTTATTTAAGAGAGTAAAAGAGAGCATGAGACGGGAGAGGATCAGAAGGAGAAGCTGACTCCCTGCTGAGCAGGGAGCCTGATGTGGGACTCGATCCCACGATTCCAGGATCATGACCTGAGCTGAAGGCAGTCACTTAACCAACTGAACCACTCAGGTGCCCTCCTCTTTATTTTCTAATATATTACTGTAGTTCAATAAAATCCAGTATGAAGTCAAATTCTATTGGCTCTTGGTAATATGTATACATAAGATCTAGAACAATGCTACTTGATTAAAAAATTTCATTATCTTGCATTCAATAGAAGCATTAAAATGCTTTCTCACATAATAGGTCTGCCTTTTGGAACATTCGTATAAATGAAATACTTTTCATTTTGCTTTTTTCACTTAGTGTAAGGCATTTGAGATTCACTTATGTTATTGCAATATCAGTTCTTGATTCTTCTCTGTTGCTGTATTGCATTCCATGCTGTGATATTGCATAATTGATGTACTTATCTGCAGGTTTTGGACATTTGATTTGCCTTCATTTTGGGGCTATTAAGAATAATTTGCTGTGAACACTTTTGTGTACATTTTTGCATGGACGTATATTCTCATTTTTCTTCGGTAAACATTTAGCAGTAGTATTGCTGGGTCATAGAGTACAGTACACACAAATTTGACTTTAGGAAGTACTACCACAGTGTTTCCAAAGTGCCTCAACTATTTGGATTCACACCAGCAATAGATGAGAGTTTTACTTTCCCTACAGACTCAACAGTTGACAATTTCAGTCTTTTTTTTATTTATTTTTGTATTACTGAAGTATTACTGAGATACAATGTAAATGTTTCAGGTGTACACCATTGATTTGACAATTACATACATGACACTGTGCTCATCACAGTTAGTGGCATTACCCTCTGTCACTGTACAACGTTTATTTAGTATTGACTGTGTTCCCTATGCTGTACTTTGCGTCTTTGTGACTTATTAATTTTGTAACTGAAGTTTGTACTTCCCATTCTCCTTCTATTTTGCCCACCCCGCCCACTCTCCTCTCATCAAGCAGCGGTTTGTTTTCTGTATTTAGGAGTCTGTTTTGGTTCTTTGTTTGATCATTGGTCTTGTTTTTTAGATTCCATATGTAAGTGAAATCGTACAGTATTTGTCTTTCTCCGTCAGTCTTAAATTTTGCCCTTTCTGATGTGCGTGAAGTGGTATTGAATTTTTGTTTTAACTTGTTTATCTGATGACTGTTGATGTTGAACATCTTTTTAGAAGTTTTACAGATTGCATGTATGTCTTTTGTTAAGTGTCTGCGGATTTCTCTTACTTACTGTGTTGTTTGTCTTAGGTGTACGAGTTCCTTGTACATTCTGAAGATAGTCATCTGGTTGTGTATGTGTTGTGGTATGATTTTCTCCCAGCTTGTCACATGTATTTTTGTTAACTGTGTCTTTTGAATAGCAAATTTTTTATCCTGAATAACTCCATTTCATTAAATTGTTCCTTTATTTTTTGTTCTTTGGTGTACTGTTTAATGAATATTTGACTTAATGTCTCCATGATTTTATTCTATATTTTCTTTTTTTCTTTTTTTTAATTTATTTATTTGTCAGAGAGAGAAGGAGGGAGAGAGAACGAGCAAGCACAGGCAGACAGAGTGGCAGGCTGAGGCAGAGGGAGAAGCAGGCTCCCTGCTGAGCAAGGAGCCCGATGTGGGACTCGATCCCAGGACGCTGGGATCATGACCTGAGCCAAAGGCAGCTGCTTAACCAACTGAGCCACCCAGGCATCCCTATTCTATATTTTCTTAATATAAATTTAATGATGTTTCTTCTTGCAGTTAGTACCATGACCCATTTTGAGTTCACTTTGAGTATGACATGAGATAAAGGTAGATGTTCATTTTTTATCTGTATGATAGCTAATTTTTGCAGTGCCATTAGTTGAGAAGGTTATCTTTTATTTTTTTACTAAAGATTTTATTTATTTTAGAGATAGAGAGTATGAGCAGGGAGGAGAATGAGAAGGAGGCTCTCTGCTGAGCAGGGAACCCAAGGTGGGCTTGATCCCAGGATCCTGGGATCATGACCTGAGCTGAAGGTGGGTGTTTAACCAACTGAGCCACCCAGGCATCCCTCCACTCACTTCTTTTTTACTGTTACTTTCAAATATATTATTTTGTGCATTTTATATGCCTAAAATAGAATGGATAGTGTTTTTTCAGGTTTTTTGATAATGGACAGGCATTGGTATCTATGTTGTTTCATACAGTTCTTTTTAAATCAGAAGGAGAAGATGTGTATTTATTTTTTTAAAAGATTTTGTTAATTTATTTGACAGAGATCACAAGTAGGCAGAGAGGCAGGTGGAGAGAGGAGGAAGCAGGCTACCCACAGAGCAGAGAGCCTGATGCGGGGCTCGATCCCAGAACCCTGGGATCATGACCTGAGCCGAAGGCAGAGGCTTTAACCCACTGAGCCACCCAGGCGCCCGAAGACATGTATTTATAGTGTCTTTTATAATTAAATAATTTCATCAATTCTTTTTTTTTAATGCGGATTTGAATTAGCCTTTTGAAATACTTTTTTATTTCAGGTTGAAAAGCTTCCTTTAGTATTTCTTGTAAGGTGGAATCACTAGCAACATACTTGGTTTTTGTGTATCAGGGAATTACTTTATTTTGCCTTCATTTTTTCTGCAAGATTGTTTCACTGGATATAAAGTGTTCAATAAGCAGTTACTTTTTCTTTCAGTGATTTGAACAGGTCATCCAGTGCCTTCTGGTTTCCATTGTTTCTGCTGGTAAGTCAGCTATTATTCTTAGTGGCATTGTTTTACCCTTGACCCATTGCTTTCCTCTTACTGGCTTCGTGCTTTTGTCTTAGTAATTGTATTTCAGTATTTTTACAATGATGACTGTATAAGTGTCTCTTTGTACTTTTATTACCTGTAGTCCATTTGAGGGTTTTTTGATGTTTAAATTTACATTTCTCATGAGATTTGGGGAAAAAAAACCTTTTAGCTGTCATTTCTTTGAATATTTTTTCTGCTCTTTTCCTTCCTTCTCTCCCATCCCCAGTACACTTACGTTGATGGTCTTTATGGTGTCCAACACCGCTCTGAGACTCAGTTTACTTCTGCAGTTGTTTGTTTGACATGTTGGATATTCCCTATCCATTCATGTTATTCCTGTCATTCCGTGTCATTCATGTCATTCCCTATCCCTATTCATGGTAGCTGGTTCTTTTTTTCTGCCAGTTCAATTCTGTTGTTAATTCCATGTGGTGAAGTTTTCACTTCAGTTATTACAATTTTCAATTCTTTCTATTTGGCTTTTTTAAAAAACACTGTCTTATCTCTTTGCTTGCTGTATTCAATGGCACATCACCATTATAGCTTCCTTTACTTCATTAAGTCTGATTGTTATTATTGCTTTGAACATACTTGTAATGTCTTCTCTTCCTTAAAGTCTGTCTCTTACTAAATGCAATAGTGGGCTCTCTGACCCGCATTTTGTTGTCTGTCTGCTTTCATTCTTGTGTGGCCATCATGCTTTATCTTTGTATGTTTTGTGATGTTTTTGTGAACAACCGAACTCTGGATTTCTACCCCCATGTCTTGTTTTTATTGTTTTCTTTTTTTTTTTTTTTAATCGTCTTAGTGACCGGGCTGGCCTGTCTCAGAGAATTAGATTTCCCCTTCAATGTAAAGCCTTTGATGTTGCTTCCCAGAGGCTGAAGATTTGGGACTGTCCTAAGTTACCTTGGAATGATAGTGGTTTTAGGGAGGCTCTCATTGTCTTTGTCTTTCCCAGATTTCTCTGTTAAGCTCTCTGCCTCATTTGGTATCACACCCATTCATTAGGCTTCACTAATTGCCTGCTGATTGCACTGTTATTTTTAACAATGCCCCCAGGCATAAAATGCTCTAAAGTCTGACCCAGTTAAATTCAGGCAGGGATAATTTTTGAGGCCTATCTTTGAGGTTTGCTTTGATGCCAAAAGGGCTTTTCTTACCTGTCCCTTTGGCTTCATTCTCTTTCTTAAAGTAGCTGGTTTATGGTTTATTTTGTTGCTCTTAATTAAGAGGAACTTTTTGACTCCTTTTTTCTTATTACCAAAATCTCATTTGTTTTCAATAGCACCTTTAGTCTCTAATTTCCTCACACTCCATTTTTTTAAAAAAGTCAGTTCCTTTAAGAAGAGCTTTGGATTTCTCTTTTCTTATACACAGCCTCTCTCTCTCTCTGCATGGTGCCTGAGCTACTAATCTGGATACTGGGCAGGGTGTTAAACTCTGTTTTTTCTTTTAGATTATCCCTTCCAGTTGGAATGCACTCCAAGGAACAAACTAGGGAATGGGGAGTTTAGAGCCCCAAAATTCTCATACAAGGGTACCTAGAGTAGAATCTACATCATATGAGTGTGGGATGGTCGTAGGAATGGAGCCTCTGATCCGCGACTGCGCTCATGAAGATTCCGAACCTCTTCAACTTGGAATGGGAGTGACAAGCGCAGGAAACCTGCCCTTTCATTTAAATATCTTACTAGTTGTTGGCCATCTGAGAGGAGAAAGTCTGTTGTAGTCACAGTCAGTGAGAACTAAGGCTCCATCAACACAAGATGGGGACGAGTGAGGAAGTATAATGTGGCGCAAGCGTCGACTCTTGGCATCTTCCTACAGTTCAGTACATTTAACTTGAATAAACATGTCTTAATTTGACGGATGCAGTTAAGAGTTTCCGGAGACAGTTCTTCAAAATTGTTTTTGCTGGGATACCTGGGTGGCTCAGTTGAATAAGTATCTGCCTTTGGCTCAGGTCATGATCCTGGGGTCCTGGGATGGTCCCTACATCGGTCTCCCTGCTCTGCAGGGAGTCTGTTTGTCCCTCTGCCTGCCCCTGCTTGTGCTCTCCTTCCCTCTCCCTCTGACAGATAGGTAAAATTTTTAAAATATATGTTTTAAAAAATAAAACAGTTTTTTGCCACCGATGCCTCTTTCTCTGGCTAGTAAGCTTGCAAAGCTCCTCATGCTGCCATCCTGGAATTGAAACTCCTGCATTGCTCTCAGTTTTCCAGGATTATGTTTATTAACTTTACCTGTTATTCCTAGAGTTGAACATTAACCTAACTTTGTCCATTTTTCTAAGTTTTTTAATAGTATTAAAATAGCTGTTTGATGCATTGTGATATTTATAAATGTCAAGTCCCAATTTATCTTGTAGGTGCTGTGTGTGTGTGTGTCATATTGTGGAAGTCAGACAGCAGTGTCTTGTTCAACATTGTGTCTGTGACCTGGCACATAGATAAACGTGTTGGTGTATACATTGGGTCAGGTCTTTCACTCTTGTGCTTGCAGTTGAAAAGTATAGACTTTTTTTAAAGGATTATTACTGTGCTCAAAAAATGTACAGGTATATGCAAAGATATTTAGTTATTTATTAGGGTGGAAACCTAAACTGAACTAGTGTTCAGTTCTTGCTCAGTGAACTTTCGGGTTCCAAGGAGGAGCCAAACATGTTATCCATTAATGCGCATTCTTAGAATTTAAGCCATTATTTTAATGACCTTTTGAATTTGTCTTGTTATTTTTCATTGTAAGTATTTGTCACATCAGGTTCCTCATCTTCTGTGTGCATGACCTCTCTGATGTGGTAACACCTGTGGTAAATATTTCCTATCACTTTTGTGAATACGAAATTGGAAAACACATGTAAATACACAGAGCAGAGTGACCTTTCCAGAAGCAATATATAATTGTGGTCTGCTGCTATTGTTATTACTATTAATAGGTATTGTTCATTCCTATCTCAGTAAGTGTACTTGAAGCTGGTTTGATGAAATGCCATTTGGTAATGTCACCAAAAAATGCCCTATCCAAGTATTTTTTTCACACTTTTGAATATACTCATTTAAATGTTTTTTGATAAAAGGAAAGTATAATTATTGTCAATGAAAACAGATACATGGAAAGTGATGATGTCAGTCACCATTGTCCTTTGTTCACACGCAGCCTCACTCACAAGTGCCCATCCCGAGCAGTGTCTGCATCCTCGCATTTGTTCAAGCTCACCCATACTCTTCATTAACCTTGTGTTTTGGTTACTTTACACTTGTGTAGACTTATAGTGAATTTGCTTTTCATTTTTGCTCACATCAGGGAAAGAAAATTATAGTATATCTATTCTTCAGGAAATAGTCTTTCTGCTCAAATACGTTACCCATTTTATTCTTCTAGGACACATGTTGTTCCTATATTGCAAACTAATATTTAACTGTGTTAAATCCTCCTATATAAAATTTTCCCAACAGAATTTTTCTTATAAATTTGGTCCTTTGATGCATCTTTTTAAATTATCTTTGCCATTATGACAAAGTGCCTTACTACTTCGTGATGGTATAGAAATTTTTACATTTTATTTAAGTTTTGAGGTCAGCCTGGTTAATCTCACCAACTTGTATTTGCTCTTAACCTGGAATAACACTTTGCCAAATACCGAGAGAGTTGAACTTTTTTCCTCCCCCTATATCCTTGGCCTAAAATTGTAAACATTTCCAGGAAGATAAAACATTTTTGGCAGCATCATATCTTTCCATACCTGCATATTGCTATGTATATTTGGTACGAAGTTTTAATTGACATACTATGGGCCCTGAGTTATTTTTGATAATTTTTATTGCTTGGTAATTTTACTTTTTTACTTTCTTTGGCCTGTGGGATGTTTTGCCATTGTATGTTCTAGTTGATTATCTTTGCAGTACCTGGAAGCTATCAAGTTGATGTTTATTGGTTTGAAAACCTTTCTAAATATATATAGCATGTATATGTATATACATAATATATAAACACACCCCAAGATTTTTGATGTCATTGTCCCCTTTTTTTTAAACTAGCAAAGCTTGAGCACAGCATACATATCATGCAGCAAACTGATGTTGAACGGCGAGTGTGAATGTAAGGATACAGGCTATTGCTGTCCAAGCACTTACATGGTGGCAGGTAGGCATTTGGCTTCTAATTATGAATGGAACATTGAAAGAATTTTCATCAAGTATGGAAATAATGTGGAAATAAAGCCCCTCATTTCACTGTTGCTCTTGAGTTTCTCAGAGTAGTTGTGTACACTGATTTGTTGAATTCTCATGAGAAATCCGAGGTATGGAATTAAAAGTGTTCACAGCTCAGGATCTTGTTATGAGTTAATATGGTGAGCCACAATGCTGCATGCATTCCAGCTGCCACGTAAGTACGCGTTAGGTTGTAAATCACGATTGTTAGAGGTCAGAAAAGCAGAAACTTCCTCGAATTGGGAAAACTAGGAGCCGCCTTCATCTGTTAGATCACTCATGTATGCATCCCATAACAAGGGAATACCCTGAGTATGTTTTCATGTTTTAAATGTAGTTTGTTTTCTGTTAATAATTAACATTTTTTCAACCTTATGCATAACATGGGGGAATGATATACAATGAAGCCTGGTGGTGGGTATTGAGGAGGGCACGTGTTGCATGGAGCACTGGGTGTGGTGCATGAAAAATGAATCTTGGGACACTGAAAATATAAAATAATTTTTTTTCATTAGAAAAATCAATGTTTTCCTGGAAGTTCTCTAATTAATATCCAATTTTTAACACATTACCTGCCTCATTCATAAATTTAACCGTATTTATATTTAAATGAACACCTATTTAAACCATAGTGTGGAGTTGTTTTCCACATTACGATAAGATAATTTGTTCTGTAGCAACTTCTTTCTTAAAAAATACTGCAATAGCATTAAGGATCTCTCCCTCTTCCCATTTCCCTAAGATCACAAGTCTGTTCCACTGACTGAGCCACCCAGATGCCCCCATTTAACTTTTTTAAACTTCCTAAATTTTTAAATTATTTTTTATAATTTTTAAAGGATTTTATTTATCCATTTGACAGGGAGAGACACAGCAAGAGAAGGAACAAAAGCAGGGGGAATGGGAGGAGAAGCAGTCTCCCCACCGAGCAGGGATCCCAATGCAGGGCTCAATCCCAGGACCCTAGGATCATGACCTGAGCCAAAGGCAAAAGCTTAACAACTGAGCCACCCAGATGCCCCTAAATTTTTATTTTTAGAGCGAGCATGTGGGGGAATGGGGAGAGGGAGAGGGATGGAATCTCCAGCAGGCTTCCTGCTGAGCCCAGAGCCTGGTAGGTCTTGATTTCAGGACCCCGAATCATAACTCCAGCCAAAACCAAGAATTGGATACTCAACCAACCTAGCCACCCAGATACCTCAACTTTTAAGTAGACTCCATGCCCAGCCTGGATCCCATCGCTTGACTTGAATTCATGACCCTGAGATCAGGACCTGAGCTGAGATCGAGAGTTGGGTGCTTGACTGAGCCACCCAGGTGCCCCAACTTTTGAAAACCTTGTTCTGTGGTTCCTCTTCCATTGTCTCAATAGGCAGCCATAAAACAAAGGCACATAATGGCTTTGAATTGCATTAAGGCTCCTCCCACTCTTCTGGAACTTGGCTGTGGAGTCTGTCCCCTCCACTGAGCTCTGTGTGGAGAGAGTTTGGCCAGCTTCTCTAGATTTGCAGTCAGATGTCTGAAACCAAACTCATGAAGAGTTCTTTAGATCTCTAGCTGCTCTGGACTCTCCTCAGATTGTCCCAGCAGAGCCAACCTCAGGCCTTTGCACTTACTGCTCCTTCTCCCTGAATTGTTATCCTCCTCATCCGTATTGGTTGGGTTGACTCCTTCAACTCCCGCAAATCTTTGCCCAAGTGTCACCACCTCAAACAGGCCTGTGCTGACCTCTTAATTCAGCATCCTGGTCCCTCTCCGTGGCTCTCCCACACCCCTTACCCTGCCCCACATTTTCTTAATTTCATGCCACTTGTCACATTTTAGCATGGTTTATCATTTGCTCACTCTGTCTTCTCGAGTGCACAACTATCCCAGTTCGCCTGGGACTTGGGGAGGTTCCCAGGGTGTGCAACGTTTCAGTTTTAATACTGAGAAAGTCACAGCAAACAGAGATGAATTGGCCACCTTGCTTCCTTGTCTTTCTCCTGCGATTTCACAACTACGGAGATCTCCGTTTTGTTCAGTGATTTATCCCACACATCAACAACAGTACCTCACACATAGGAGGCAGTTAATAAATCTTTGCTGAATGAAAGAAGGAATGAAGAATAAGAATTACAGGGCTTCCGTCCCGGTAGCTGGGCACGTAGATTCTAAATGGACCTGCTATATGTTCCTTTCAGAGGGCAGAATCAAAAGTGACTAAGACAATAATTACTAAAGTTTTCTAAGTCACCTTTTAGTTCACATACGTATTATTTCCTCAGATCTTGCTTCACTTAATCTTAGTGGCAGTCCTGCAGCTTCTGATGTTTGCGAGTGTAAAAAGAGTTTCTTCCCATAAGGGCATTTTCACCCACCGACACTGGAATAATTAAGCATTCCGTGAATGTTCCTAACTTCATAACGATTGCTACTGATGTTAATTTTATTATTACTTTGGTAGTCATTGTCCTTTCCTTTAGAATGGGAAATTTGAGTCTTAGCGAAGATTGATGACTTGCATAAAGTCATGAAACAAGTGAATGGCTGATGCTAATGTTTTTAAAGATATTTGGTCAATTTAAATGCAACCAAGGAAAGATTGCTCTTTTTACTTCTTTTTTTCCCATTTTATTGACGTATACTCATTATACAAAGCAATTGGACATCTTGTATACATTTTGATTGTATACATTTGCATTGTATGTAGTAGTTTTCATTCATTTTCCCAGCCTCCTTCACACTGCAGAAATGCCACATTGGACCAGCACCATTAAATAATCAATTTTGCTGTAGTGTTATCTTTTTACAGTGATGTTCCAATACTACACTGTTTTAATTAGTGGTCCATTTAATATTCCTCATTACCCTTTTTTGAGGGTTTCTTTGTATAATCTCACCTACTGAAGGCTTAAAGCTAACGTTTAACCTCACTTTTTAAATTTCTAATAACATTTGACTTTTTAATACATTTGCTATGAGAGTATTTTTGAGAAACCACTTAAGTTTTTCTACATTCATGTCTGTTGGTGGTATGTCCTCCAAAGCTTCCTTTTAAATCCCTTAGAGAAGTTTTGTTACTTTCTTTATATAAATAGGCCTCAATCAGTCTTTCTAAGTGTATTGGTGAGTGATTCCTTGCTGTTGTGAATTAGTTGTGAATGAGGTTATCATTAGAAAATGTTGGTATAGGAGACAAGATGGCGGGGAACTAGGAGGATGCTCTGGTTCAACCTGTCCCCTAAAGTGAGCTGATTACCTACCAAGGAACTCCGATCACTCATGAAATCAGCCTGAGATCAAAATTCTACTCGTCAGGATCTCTACGGGGGCAGAAGACGCCAGTGGGATGTCAGGATCTCTACGGGGGCAGAAGACGCCAGTGGGC
>PISX010029358.1:0-20042 GCA_004024625.1 Mellivora capensis
ACCCAAAGTTCCTGTGCCCCCTGCCTCCATTTATGTATCATGGGTCCCCACTCCCCTTCCTTGGTTTTCATTTGACAAATGAAGAAACTGAGGCTCAGGGGAGGTTAGCACTTTTCCTGGATACAGAGCTACATTTTAGAATTGGATGACTGAGGGTTCCCTATGTCATGATGGGGTGTCCCTGACCTCCTTGCACTCCTCCTGTCTCCTAGCTGAGCCTGAGAGAGGGGGACTGGGAAGTCTGCTAGGGTTTCTTGGGTGTTTTAATGAAACAGGGGTGTGTTTAACAATAAGACAGTGTGTCTTTTTTTTTTTTTTTAAGATTTTTTATTTATTTATTTGACAGAGAGAGATCACAGTAGACAGAGAGGCAGGCAGAGAGAGAGGGAGGGAGGGAAGCAGGCTCCCCGCTGAGCGGAGAGCCAGACGCGGGACTCGATCCCAGGATCCTGAGATCATGACCTGAGCCGAAGGCAGCAGCCCAACCCACTGAGCCACCCAGGTGCCCCGACAGTGTGTCTTTTTGAGTGGAGGGGGTTACAATTAAATAAGTTCTTAGGGGGCAAAGTGTGTGGAGGCCCTGGGTGGGGTAGGTGCAAGGGCAGAAATATTGAGAAGCCCCTAGCTTTGGGGAAGAGCTGTCTGAGAGGGGCCCCTTAAATCCAGTACCACTGGAGGGTACACTTATCAGCAGCCCTTTCCAGCCCTATGCAGACATTCTCCCAGCCCTTTCCTCACAGACCTTCCACAGCTTGCTAGAGCCTTGGGATTGTGGTTTGGAGAAATCTGGAGCCAAGTGGAAACTCCTGACCATCAGGATTTCATTTTCTGGTGACTTGAGTCTTTGAGCCTGAAGATGGCTCAGTGTCTGAACAATCAAAGCCATGGGCCTTGTGGGAGACTCAACAGAAATTGGCTTTAAACATTTGAATGTATGACAATAGGGGAATGGTTAAATAAATTCAGGTATGAAGGACTGTGCAGTAATTAAAAAGAAATGGAGATATCGACATAGAAAGGTCTCTGATACGTATTAAGTGAAGAAAGCAACTTATAGAATATATTTAAAAATACAATAAAACCAACTTTGTTCCAAATACACATGTGTGAAACTGTACCAAAAAGATGTTTTAGGATTCCAGCAGTCCAATAACTTCTCTAAGCTTCACAGGGTTGCTGCGAGTCTTAAATGAAATACTGTATGAATATGCTTTGCAAAAGTTGAGGTGGGAGACAAGTGTAAGGTAGAGGGTATGATACTATATGGTGCCATTATATTCTTGTCCTTAGTTCCCAGGTGAAATTGGGATAAGGAAGGAAGGAAAAAATTGAGAGCTTATTATAGGACAGACACTGTTCTGAGCACTTCTCATACAGCACTTGCATACCCTACAGGCTGTGCAGTAGGTATTATTAATATTATGCCCATCTCATAGTTGACAAACAAAAACACTTAAAGAATTATTTATTTAATTGAGAGAGAGAGAAGGAGCAGTGGGAGAAGGAGGGAGAATCTCAAACAGACTCCTTGCTGAGAGCTGAGCAGGGCAGGGACTCAATCCCACCATCCTGAGATAATGACAGGAGCTGAAATCAAGAGTCCCATGCTCAAGGGGCTGAGCCACTCAGGTGCCACTCCCCCCCCCTTTTTTTTTTAAGATTTGGAGCTAAAGCACTTTTAAGGTAATTTCCACGGTCATTCAGTTAGCAAGCTGCAGTCAGAACTCGAACCCAGGTTCTGACACCAGAGTGCTGTTCTTAATTTCAGTTAAGTCGGAGCTCCCTGGACACATTCCTCGTCATGTGTATGTATAAAGCTTTTGGTCATCCCCTTCCTGCTGAGGATGTTCAGATTTGAAGTTACAAGAATGAGTATGTGAAACCGGTTCTAAACACTGTCGAGCGCTTCTTACACGCTTTTGCCAGGCACAGGAATAGCAGTGGCTAACCTTTTCAGAGCACTTGCCGTATGCAAGACAATCTTCTGAGTGCTTTGCAAGTACTAATTTAATGCACACATTTTATGCGGGAGACCACCATTATCCCACTTTACAGCTGAGATAAATGCTGCACGGAGTTTATAAATGCAGTGTGAAGTTTGCATGCCCAAAGCGAAGACTTGTAAGATGTGGTCTCTGCCCTCAGGTCAGCGTGTAACAGAGCAATTAAGTGAAACAATGCAGCAAATGCTGTCGTGTAATATTTATAAAGTTCCAAAGGTGCTCAGAGGGGGCCAACCCCTTCAAGGGGTGGTGTGACATTTTCTGGGGGATCCGGAGGGGCAGAGGCGCGCGCCACGAAGGCAGGGGGAAGTGCACGTGCACGGCCTGGGATGTATGAGTGCGGACGCAGCCTAAACTTGGGTAACAACCAGGCCCAGGCCTCCGCAGCGCTAGCCAGAGAGGTGGCGACCACCATCTGAGGCTTGGGCTTCCTGCAGACCCTGCACGTCAACCCCCACGCCCCCGCGCAGCCGGAGTCCGCTGCAGGCTGCCGACTGCGGCCGCGCGGAGCCGGGTTCCGCCATGCGTGACCGGCAAGCGGCAAACTGCGCTCCTGATAGGCTGAGATGGAAAGGGACCGCCCCGGAAAGCAGAGCGATGATTGGTGGAAACGACAAACACGTAAGGGAACTTTCGGGATTGGTTGCCGCTTTCTCCGCCGTAGGAGGGTCGGGGAGAGACTCCTCAGCTAAAGAATTTTTCAGGTAAAAATGTCTGGATCTCCGTCTTCCCGGTACAAACTCCCGTGGAGACTTCCCGTCACGTGTGCGTCACTTTACATCTTTTTGTAAAAAGCCAACTGTCCTTACGAGAATTATCTAGTCATCCTCCACGGCTGTTCCCGTGGGGAGCGCTGCGCCGTCAGCGAAGTTTCTGATTGGCTGCTGCGGATGGGGCGGGCTAGAGGGGAGCTCGCGCAGCGTGGGGAGCGAGCCCGGGGAGCGAGCCCGGCTTCCCGCGGTTCCTCCAGCCCTGCGCGCCCCCTGGTGGTCTGCAGTGGTAACTAGCACCTGGCGCTATTGCCCCGCGGACTCCGCGCTTGCCTTACTTGGTTCCTAGAACCGAAAGCCTTTTGACAGCCCGGGGTCGGTTCCAGCTTTTCCCTTCTCAGTTTCCTTTCTTTCTTGCTTGAGTCTCATCCAAGAAACGGGGATAATAATACCTACTTCAGAAGGTTGCTGTGAAGTTTCAATGAGTTAATATGTTTTAAGGTTTGCAGAGTGTCAGGCACACAGTAGGTGCATAATAAATGATAGTTGGTGGAGCTCTGTGAACTGGTTAAGAATGAATGTTCTGGAGTTTGAAAGACCAGCCCTTGATGCTCAGGTTCCTTAGCCCTTCTCTGTTTCCTCCCCTGTACATGAGACTAACAGGAGCACTTACTTCATAGAATTGTGGATTAATTGAGGTAATGCTGGTAAAAATACCCAGTATATAACAGTCAGTAAATCTTGGCTCCTATTATTATCATTTATCCTATTATTATCATTTAACTGTTACGATTACTATTTCCATTCTTCTTCCCCAGGCAAAAGGCCCAAGTGGGCCCCTCCGAAAGAGAAATAGTAGTTTACTTTGCCTGAAATTAAAGTCTGTAAATCAACCACAGTCAGTTGTGTGAAGACCAGGCTTGCGAAATCTCTGCATCACAGTGCTGCCCACCCTCTGCATCATTCTTTTAGGTGCTGTCTTCCTAAGCCCCAGTGGGCACCTGAGAAGAGCCAAACAGTCATTAACATTTTGGTGCAGAATTAGTTTATCAAAGTATCTTTTACAATTGACTGTAGTGTTTAATAGTATTTGGAGGGCAGGGCACACAGAATGATATATTCTGAGGGGTAAGATAAAGGGTCTGGGTTTTGAAAATGAAGGACGTAAATCAGCATACTCTCTAAGAGCCTGGGATGGGACCAGTGGGGATGGTGAAGCGTGTAGTGGTGGTTGGGCCCCGGGCACCTGGGAATCCTTGTGAGGCATAGGAAGAGTGCTGGATTAAAACTCAGAGCCTGGAATTTTGCATATAATTTAATCACTCTCTGACTGTATGACTTTGGACAAGTCACTTAAATTTTCTGAGAATTAGTTTCCTTGTTAGTAAAAAGGAAACGAAATAAGATTCTCTTATATGGTACCTGGCACATAGTATACACTCTATAAATACTAGTTATTGTTATTATTGTTTTTAAGTCCTCCTTTAAAGTGTGTTGAGGATTGGGGGCAGGGAATGCAGTCTATTAAGTTTTTATACTTTTAAGAGTCATGGGTGTCTGAGATCACCAAATGAGCAGCTGGGAGTTTGGCAAGGGTAGTTCACCTTTCCTTTTTACTTTCTACTTCTCTCCTCTTCTGTCCCTGGTCTATCCAGCAGGGAAAGTCATACATGTGACCCAGTTTAGTGAGGTCTTTATAATTCACTGGACACCTTCTTACCCTGCTATAAATCTGCTCACCCCCCCATCATATGCCCCCCCCACTCCCTTCCTTTTGATCTGTAAGATGAGATTCTAACTAAAGCTTAGGCCCTGTGCCCAGTGATCTCCATGTATCTTGGCAGCCCCAGGGTCTTGGAGTTCTTCTTAGGGTGAGTGACTTATAATTGGAAGCCCAAAGATTGAGGTCATACTGATAAGAGCAGGGAAGGGGAGGGCAGATGACATCATCTCTCATCATCCAGCTATTTTCTTGCCTGATTACTATGTTCTGCTCACTCTGGGAACTATATCTCTTCCATTCTGAAGGCATATCTAGGACTATTTTTTCAGTTAAAAGTAGAGACAGAATTTTTAGTGGGAAAATCTGGGGCTTTTGTGTTGGGCATTACATTTGAATCAAGCCCTTTCCCATGATCTTAGACAAGGTACTTATTTTCAGTTTTCTTATCTATAAAATGGGAATAATTGGAGTACTTCTCAGCAGTCAAAAGGAATGAACTATTGATAAATGCAGTAACATGGATGAATTTTAAAATAATCATGCCGAGTGTAAGAGTACAGACTCTATTATTTTATTTATATAGAATTCTAGAAAATACACACTTGTCTATAGCATCAGAAAGCAGACCAGTGGTTATCCGGTAACAAGCAACTGGAGAGGGCTAGGAAGGAGGGCACAAGGGAACTTTCGGAAGTGATGGTTTCACGAGTGTATTTGCCTATCAAAACTTATTAAATTGCACACTTTAAATATGTGCAGCAGATGGTATGTCAGTACCTCAATAAACCTGTTAATATGGGAATAGTGAAACCTATTCTTAATGGCTGTGATTTTTTTTAAATGAAGAAAAACATGTTAAAGTGCATGGAACATCACAAGCGATCAATACGTGGCATTTCAGTTCTCCCCCACTTAGACATGTTTTTAAATATAGTATCAAAGCATTAGTTTTAGTATTATATATTTATATGACAAGGCATATAAGCAGGTTTCAACACCTTAGGTAACACAGGGTACAATTTTTCCTGCTTTCTTTGTGATCATAGGTACATATATTGTAAGGATTAAATGAGACTGTCATGTGAGGAACTTTGAACAGTGCTGGGCATGTAGTGAACACTATTTTGTCTTGTTTTGTTTTGACTATACAGATCTTCCTCAACTATTCATGGGATGAGGTTCTGATAAACCCATCATAAGTTGAAAATATTATAGGTCGAACATATATTTAACATATCTGACCTACCAAATGTCATCATTTAGCCTACCCTACCTTAAATGTGTTCAGACCATTTATAGTCATGGACAGCTGGGCAAGGTCATCTAACACAAAGCTTTTGTATAATAAAGCGTTGAATATCTTATGTAATTTGTTGAATACTGTACTGAAAGTGAAAATCAGAATGGTTTTGAGTGTGTCAGTTGTTTACTTTTGTGATTGTGTGGCTGTAGCTTGTTGGTGCTGCCCTGCATCTTGAGAATCATACTGCCTGTCACTAAGTGAAGAAAAGATAAAAATTCAAAATTTGAAGTGAGGTTTCTACTAGATGCATATTGCTCTCACACCATCATAAAGTTGAAAAATTGTAAGTTGAAGCATCATAAGTTGGGGGCCGTATGTATTATCATTATTATAGGTTTAATAGATGATTTAATAGTGATCGTGAATATTGGTTGTAATTACTGTTATTTTTATTACTAGGTTGAATGGTCAGGAAAGACTCGCTAAAGAAATCAAGGATGTTGATTTTCTTTTCTTTCTTTTTTTTTTTTTTAAAGAGTTTATTTATTTACTTGACAGACAGAGATCACAAGTAGGCAGAGAGGCAGGCAGAGAGTGAGAGGGAAGCAGGCTCCCCACTGAGCAGAGTCTGATGCGGGACTCGATCCCAGGACCCTGAGATCATGACCTGAGCAGAAGGCAGAGGTTTTAACCCACTGAGCCACCCAGGTGCCCCAAGGAAGTTGATTTTCAAAAGGGTTTACCTTTCCTGAGATTTCTTGATGAGGTTGAATTTTTGTTTCTGGTGACAAGTCGTGACAGAAACCGCCTGGAAGAAATTTGGTTACGGTCTTTTTCAGGAATAAAATAACTCATCAAGACTGTTCATACAGATGATATTAAAGGTATCACATGTATTTATAGTGATCAGTGAATTCAGATGAGAATAAGCAGTCTCCAATCCTAAGAAAGTGGTACTGGTATTTGGGAGACCTAAGTTAGCATTAAACATAAGAACTCCTGAGAACCTTGTCAAAATGCAGATTTATGAGGCTTACCTATAAAGACTCTGGCTCACTGGTTCTGGGATGGTCCAGGAATCTGTATATTAATACTCACACCCAGTTGATTTTGATACGGGTAGTCTGTAGACATAATTTTGAGAAGCACTCATGTAAGATATTTGGTACCTTGGACAGCTCCTGGAGCTACTCTCCCAAGATTTTCAGGACGTGGGATACAGGATGCGGGATACCTCCTAGCATCCCTAGCCTCATACACTGTGGGAAGTCAAGTCCGTTCTCAGAGGGGCTTGCCTTTCTTTCCTAGAGAGTAACTGTGCACCCCTCCATCCCCAGCATCTCTTAAGATTTGGGAAACTGAAAGTTGTGTTTCCTGATGACAAAGGAGAAGAGGAACATTGTACGCCCTATAGAAGAAAGTATTCTTTTCTTTTTTCTTTAAAGGTTTTATTTATTTATTTGACAGAGAGAGAGAGATCATAAGTAGGCAGAGACGTAGGCGGAGAGAGTGGGGGAAGCAGGCTTCCTGCTGTGTAGAGAGCCCGATGCAGGGCTTGATCCCAGGACCCTGGGATCATGATCTGAGCCGAAGGCAGAGGCTTAATCCACTGAGCCACCCAGGCGCCCCAGGAGGAAATATTCTAAATCCAGAGTGCTTAACTTGGGAAACTCTGGGGCAGCGGGAGAACAAGTAGTCTTCAGAGGATCTGAGACCCTCCTGAACTTGTAGGCAAAATTGTGAAGTAGGTTATATACTTGTATTTTAATGGATGGAGAAGTTAACTTTTTCTCTATGTGAGGATGGAAATTTTCTGAATCAATGATTTCTACACTTTTCTGTACAATTTATGTACTTTCACAGACCTTTTAAGATTTGTGTGGGAGATAGAGAGTTTTATCTTAATTCCTTGTTGGTATTCAAGTAGCTAATAACTATCAGTATCACTTCAGCTATGACAACATCAATAAAAACAAGCAAACAATCCCTGAAGGTATCTGAAGCCATAACTTGAGCTCTCAAGTGTTGTGATTGAGGTCCATTAACATTGGTATAGCATTGGATATATGTCATGTTGGCCAACCTGGAAACCTGATTTTGCTGAAAGGCTATCTTTTTTTGAAAGACTTTTTGAAAGATCTTATTATAAGCTACTGGTAATGTGAGAAATGGGGTTATTTGGGTGATTAAGGCATTTTCTTCCATATATCATTTGATCTTTAAATGTTATCTTTGATAGTCTTGCAAATAGACAAGTTTGTTGTTATGTGGTGTTGAGTTAGCTAATATTTGCAGCAGGTCAAACTATTTCTACGGAGAAGTTGATGGCTATTAACCATATTCTGTTTAAAGTCATTCTCTCAAAGTCATTCTCTCAAAGCTATAGCTGACTTGAATTATCTGTCTTAAAAAGTGTTTTCCGACTATGGAGAAGACTCTCCTGAATCAGTGCCAGTAAGAGGAGCTACTCCTGGTAGAGAGGAGAGATCAGAGCCATTAATATACTCATCAGCTCGCCAAGAGGCTAAGGACACGACATTTTTCTTTCTATGAGGAAGAGGTGAGATAGAAATTATTGACTCAGGGTTCTAAGCAATTCAGCAAACCTTTTGAACTATATATGCTAATTTCAGAATAAAGATAACCCAGGTAGTTTCTTTTCTTGGCTTCTGTGATGCCAGCTTCTCATGTTTGATTTCCCACCTCCAGTTTCACTGGATATTCCCTTTCAATCTCTTGACCCACTCCACTTTCTTTGCTTGACCTCCAGACTCTTTCCTGGATTCTCTTCTCTAGCTACCCTTTCTCCCTGGTAGATTTCATTTAGTCCCATAATGTTAATACCATCTGTATGCAGATGACTCCCAAGTGTGTGACTGCATTCTTGATTTTTCCTTGTGCTGCAGGCTCACAAATCAAACTGCCTACTTGTCAAACTGCCTCCATGATTTGAATGTCTAATAGGCATCTTCATTGTAATGGGCCCCAAACAGAACTGTGTTCTCTACTCTTCCCTCTCCTTAAACTATTCTCCCAGTGTCTTCCTCAGAAGATGACATCACCTTTTCCCAGTTTCTTTATGTTTCTTTTCTTTTCTTTCTTTCTTTTTAAAGATCTTATTTATTTGAGGGAGAGAGTGAGAGTGAGAGAGAGTATGAGAGGGGAGAAGGTCAGAGGGAGAAGCAGACTCCCTGTGGAGCTGGGAGTCCAATGCAGGGCTTGATCCTGGGACTCTGGATCATGACCTGAGTCAAAGACAGTCGTTTAACCAACTCAGCCACCCGGGAACCCACCGTTTCCCAGTTTCTTAAGATAAAAACTTGAGAATCATCCAATTCTTTTCCATGTTTGTCATATTCAGTTAATCATTTCCATCTCTGAAATGTATCTCCAATATATTCACTTCTTTCCATTTTTATAACTATCACCTCAGGTTAAACAATCAAATGTTCTCATTTGCACTATTTTAATGGTCTCTCAAGTTTTCTCTCAGCTTCCATTTTTGTCCCACTCTGGTCTTTTCTCCAAACGACAGCCAAAATAAATGATAGATCAGGTCACATCATTTCCCTTCTTAATACTCATGAGTGGTTTCTCATGGAATTTAGTATAAAATTCAGACTACTTTTTAAGAAGATTTATTTATTTATTTGAGAGAGAGAGAGAGAGGGAGAAAGAGAAAGAGTACATGAGCAGGAGGGGCAGAGGGAGAGAGAGAGAGAATCTCAAACTGACTCCATGCTGAGCATGGAGCCTGACGTGGGACTTGATCTCATGACCCTGAGATCACTACCTGACCTGGAACCAAGAGTTCGATGCTTAACTGACTGTGCCACCCAGACTACTTTTTATGTATGAATGTATGTATGTAATTTCTACACCCAACACAGGGCTTGAACTCATGACCCCAACCAAGATCAGGAGTTGCATGCTCTTCTGACTGAGCCAGTCTGCTGCCCCCATTCTACTTTTCTTTCCATGGCTTTTAAGACCCTGTATGATAAGGTCATGTTCATCCCTCTGACTCACTTCCTCCTGATCTCTCTTGCTTTCTGTGCTCCCACCACATCAACCTTCCTCTGGTTCCTTAAACACACCGAGTTCATCCCCACTCAGAGCTTTTGTCCTTGCTGTCTCTTCTGCCTGGAACTTTCAGAGGGAAGAACTTCACATGGCTGGCTTCTTCTCAATATTCAGGTTTCAGCAGAGATAATTTATTCATGACAGAAATCATTTATTTCTTCTTTAGTTACTATCTCTCATGTCACCTTGCTTCCTTTTCTTAATATTTATCACTTCCTGGGTACAAATTTTACATGTCACATATTCAAGCAAGCAAAAGAAATGGAAATTTCCTTGTTTTTAACAATAACCACAGTAAGCTAAACTGCTGTCACAAACAGCCCTCAAATTTCAGTTGCTTGACACAATAGAGTTGATTTCTTGTACTTGTCAGAGCAGGAAGGGAGATTATGGGAATTAGGGCTGTAGAAGGTGTGTCTGATCTGTTGCTACTTCTTATCCACTCTGATCTCTTTTGAGTGGTTGAAGACTTCTCTCTGCTGCCATCAGTCACTGAGGTGATCATGCTGTTCTGGCTTCTAGTTGGGTCCATGACAGGCATACAGCACCCTTTTTGTCTAAGGCAAGTTGCCTATCCTGGTCCCCTGGTGCTGTCTCAGACCCTCTGTACCCTTACTGGGTACCTGTACTGGGTACAGAGTACTAAGGTGCTCTGTACCTTACTGGGATTAGGGAGAGCTTTTTGATGCTCTCCCATTTCATTTTGCTGACAGATACTGGGGTAGGGAGGCCGCAGGACAGCTATGCTGGGTTTTCTTTCTGAGGGAACATGCCAGGCTCCATTCTGCTCTGCAGGGAGCACAGCCTGCTAGAGGGGACATAATGTGAGGTCGTGAGAAATTCTCTGCCCTCAGATTCCTGAACCCATTTGGGGGCTCTATCTTCACCCAACTCAAGTTTCTTTTCTGAGGCAGGCCAGGAGGAAAGGCCTCTATTTACGGGACCACCACCAGTAATTTTCTCTCTTGCTTTTATCTCCCAGTTTTGAAGCTCTTTCCTTCAACTCAGAAAGATCTTTGATCTTTTCTTTATGTGGTGAGAAAACTGACATCTTATCTCTTCTCTTTCCAAACTCTGTTTATGGATAAACTCTGTATCTTCTTCTTCCAGAAGGGTTTGTCTTCTTGGTGTTCAAAGCCAAGGTTTTTGAAATCAAACAAAACAAAGCAAAATAAAACAAAGCATTTCCTCTCCAAATACCTTGATTTGCAATACTGTTGTCTCTCCTATGAGTAAGAAAAATCACGTGTGCACTCAAAGCTACCAAGAGTAATGCTGGTAGAGAGGAACCCCTGCCTCTGAAAGGACATAAGGGAATGTGAAGGTGAAATGAGGTTGGCTCTGGAAAAGAGAAATCGTAGTGAAGGTCTCAAAATATTACTCTACCACATCTTGTGTAAGAGCTCTTTCCCCCCAGAACATAATCTCCATGTGAGGAAAGACCTTGATGATCTTGTTCACTTATGTATTTCTGGGACCTAAAACAGTGCTTGTACAAGTAAATACTTATTAATTAAACAATTTACTAATTCATTAATATTTGCTGAATGAATAGAAGAGAGGCTTTGGCATTTCTCTGAGCTTCAGTTTAAGCTATGCCTCTGTCTGCTCATGTGTTCCTATTTCTATATCCCCTAAAATGACTTGAGTAATGATGGATTACCAACTGAATTGTGTTGACATATGAGGAGCTCCTAGTAGACCCTCTCTTTAGACTCAATCATATAAATACTCTGAAGATTGAATTCAGTTCCTTTCCTGAAGCCTCCAGAAAGGCATCTGGATCGCTAACACATACCTTAAGAAGGTCCCTTCTAGTGATAAGCACTGAAACAAAATGAGGTTTTGTTATCCAAAAATGAATATGATTCATAATGTATTTCCTTCGTATTATTTTAACTTCTATAGCATTAAAATAAACTGGGCATGACAGTCCTCTTTCTTAGATTAAAACAACTTATTAACATGCCATATTGCTTAAAGGAAGTAAATTCTTTAAAAAATTTGAAGAGAGAAGACAAAGGAAGTGGATTTACTTCTTTTCACGAGGGTCCACTTTTTAAAAAATTTTATTTATTTATTTTTAATTTCTTTTCAGTGTTCCAGAATTCATTGTTTATGCACCACATCTAGTACTCCATGCAATATGTGCCCTCCACAATATCCACCACCACGCTCAGCCAACCACCCATCCTCCTCCCCTCCAAAACCCTCAGTTAGTTCCTCAGAGTCCATAGTCTCTCATGGTTCATCTCCTCCTCCAATTTCCCCAACTCCCTTCTCCTCTCCATCTCCCCTTGTCCTCTGTGTTATTCTTTATGCTCCGCAAATAAACAAAGCCATATGATAATTGACTCTCTCTGCTTGACTTATTTCACTCAGTATAATCTCTAGTCCCATCCATGTTGATACAAAAGTTGGGTATTGGGGCGCCTGGGTGGCTCAGTGGGTTAAAGCCTCTGCCTTTGGCTCGGGTCATGATCTCAGGGTCCTGGGATCGAGCCCCACATCGGGCTCTCTGTTCGCCAGGGAGCCTGCTTCCCCATCTCTCTCTGCCTGCCTCTCTGCCTACTTGTGATCTCTGTCTGTCAAAAAAAAAAAAAAAAGTTGGGTATTCATCCTTTCTGGTGGAGTCATAATACATATACGTAATACTCCATTTGAGGTGAAGATTTTGCTCCTTTATCACAATCAGACCCTGATGTGTGGCTCCACCCCTCATTTCCCAGGCTATCTCCTCAAGTGCTGGGTGTGTACCCATGCTCCCAAGCCAGCCAGGCTCTTGTTTCTCCATCACTTTGGCCATGCCATTCCCTCAGCCATTCTTTCGCTTTAGGGCTCAGCCTAAATTCCACATCATCTTTAATACCTTGCTTCCCCCTCCTCCCCATTAGAATTAACTTCCTTTTCCCCATAGCATGATTTTTTTTTTTTTTTAGATTTTATTTATTTATTTGGCAGACAGAGATCACAAGCAGGCAGAGAGGCAGGCAGAGAGAGAGAGAGAGAGAGAAGCAGGCAGGCCTCCCCACAAAGCATGATTTTTATACCCCTGTTTATCATGTATCTCATTCTGCCTTGGGTCTGAGTGGGTTGATGGCATGCACTACTCTTTTGCTGGCCTGTAAGCCTCTAGAGGCTTCACTCACCACGCCCACCATAGCGCTTTGCACTCTGCCAGCACTAGTTATTACAACACTTAGGTGTCTGCCGTGTTCCAGGAACTGACCTAGGCCCTTAATATACCTAGCTAGACAAAGCTCTCTGCTTGTGACTAAACAAAAGGCTATGTTAAGTTATTTTAATTAAATAGAGTTGGTTTTTACTTCAATATTGGAAGACAGATGGTTTTGTCTTCTTTTTTATTTTTTAAACTTAAATGCAGGACTCAAACAGATGATTATACTTTTTGATTGTATGTCATCCCCAGATTTATTCATATTTCTGTCCTGTTTTCATTGTTCAGAAATGGAGCTGAATCCTTTACACAATGGACACACAGAGACACTTGTTCCAGTGTAGGAGGGAGTTGGGGTGAAATTTGCCATCTGTGTTCACCCTTTGCTTTCTTGGTTTTAGTTTGAATTGCTTTATCAGGCTGAGAGTCCCTTTTGAAACATCTATTTATTCAATACATGTTTATCAAGTACCTTCAATGCGTAAAGCACTGTGACCAATTCTCCTTAGGTATTTTTTTTTCTCATAAGAGACACTGTCTAACCCAAGTGAACATCTCCAGTCTTGCATTTAGAGCTGGTAATGACTGGAAGGATGAAACTTGTTGTCATAGCTGATAGTGTTGAAGTAGAACTAGAATTCAGGTCACTTGACTTCCAGTCCCAAATTTCTTTTCACCTTACTAATGTCTCACCATTTCATTACGCCAGTTATTTTCAAACGCATTGAGAGTAACAAACTGCAGGTTCCTATGATTCTTACCTCTACAGGCCAGCCTGCTGAATAGTAATAATTAAATAAAAGTCATTTCACATTAAAAATAAAATAATACCCTTCTTTTTATCAATATTTACTCTTGGCACAGACTAACCTAAACCATCCACTTTTGAAGGGATTCTTAATTTCCTGCCAAGCTTACCCACACGTTGACTGTATTAACTTATTAATTATGAAATTGCTAGTTGCTGAAAGGGACAATCCCTGAAATTTCTGTGGTTGAACAATAGGAATTATTCAAATAATAACATTTCAGTGCAGGTGTTCAGTGGGAGGCCTTCTGTGTAGTGATTCAGAGACCCAGGCTCTTTGCATTTTGTGGTTTTACCATTTCTTAGGGCTTCAGAATCCTTTGCTTCCACCTGGTAGATGGAAATAAGAGAGTAGGTGATTTTTGTAGGCTAGACTTGAGCTGGAGTACATCATGGCCCACCATCTGCTGTCCAGGAGGTCATCGTGTGGCCCCAACTAGAGACAAAGAAAAGCTAACTAGAGAATATGGTCTCTGCCTGAGTGCTTCCTAGGAACAAATGAAACACTGTGGACTGGAGGAAGAATGTTCAGTCTTGGCCACTGTTCGGGCTAAATGGTGAAGCCGGTGAGGTCTGAATTCTCATGCCCCCAGCTTCTTGTTTCTTTTCCTTTTACCCTCGTCCATGACCCTCCTTTCACCTCCTCTCTAGCCCTAGAGGTGCTCAGTCATCTGTCCTTCATAAGAAACTGCTCTCAGGAAGGAAGCCATGGCTCTGTTGAAGTCTCAGCGACAAAAGAGGCTCAAATCCAGGGCCGTTTGCATTTTAACAGGACAAAACCTCATTTGATATAAATAAAAAAAATATGAAGCTCTAATAAGAGAATTTGAAAGCATGCAAAGTATTTGGAGGGAACAAGAAGCGTGCAGTCCCTAAAATTAAACCACATGTTAGATCTGGCTGTGTCTTGCTACATAGCCCAACACAACCACTGGGCTCTTAAGTTCAGAATGGATTTCTTTATTGTTTCATATAATTTGGAAAGTTTCCACAAAAACAGGCTTTTATGGGCAGAATTGTGTCCTCCTAAAGTTCTTATGTTGAAGCCCTAATCTCCAGTGCCTCAGAATGTGGCTGTTTTTGGAGATAGGGCCTTTACAGGGGGGACTGAGTTAAAATGAGGCCGTTAGCATTGGCCCTAATTCTGTCAGACCAGTGGCCTTCTACAAAGAGGAGATGAGGACACACAGAGAGAACAGGGCAGGTGCACAGAGGGATGACCATGTGAGGACACAGCAAGAGGGCAGCCACCTGCATGCTAAGAATGAGAGGTCTCAGAAGAAACCCGACCCGCTAATCCCTTGGTCTTGTGCTTGTGCCCTCCAGACCTGAGAGAAATCAACTTTTGTTATTTAAGCCATTCAGTCTGTAGTATTTCGTTATGGCAGCCTGAGAAGACAAATACACATTTTTTTTAAAGATTTTATTTATTTATTTGACACAGAGAGAGAGATCACAAGTAGGCAGAGAGGCAGGCAGAGACAGAGGGGGAAGCAGGCTCCCCACTGAGCAGAGAGCCCGATGCAGGTCTGGATCCCAGGACCCTGAGATCATGACCTGAGCCGAAGGCAGAGGCTTTAACCCACTGAACCACTCAGGCGCATTTTGCATATGGATCTGGGTTTCTGGTTATGAAAGGGATATGAGAATAGTTGGAGCAAGGAGTCCTGCTTTAAGAGTTATGCATTAGTGGAAGAGCCGAATAACTGAGAGTGAATGGATTCCAAGGGTATACTCTGTGAGATGTTCTCCAGGGGAGTGAATCTACATTGTCAGCTCTGAGTTCACGCCCCGAGTGATGATCAGGGACATTTGCGAGGTCTCCATTTGTGTTTGGACTGGTTTAACTTAAGTTATGCTGGGGGAATGGAAGATTCCTGCAAAATGCTTTTACACGGGGGGAAATAAACATTCTGGTTAAATATTAATCAAAAGCTGTATCAGATACCCAGCTACCAATACATAATTGGAAGATTCAAGTTTAAATTTAAGTTTTCATTTGGAAGGTGGCACTGTGGTCAGCTCACTCAGTCTGGAGCCTAGGACTGCCTTTCTTTTTCTCTTTCTTTTCTTTCTTTGCTAAGTAGACAGAACCTCAAGTCTTAGTTCTCCTTTGCTTCTGAAACTCAGTAATTGCCAGAATATTTCTTAGCACCCAACGCTGACGCTCAGTTCGGAACTCTAAAGTGCCCTAGGGCATGCCAAGACTGGTTTGGCAAAATGTTTCTCCTTTCCTGCAGACATACCAATGGCTCTGGGGCCTTTTCCAGGAAGCAGTGTTAGAGAATTCAAACCCAATCACAAATCCTCTGTGGGTGGACAGGAGGAAGCAGGCATCTGGCATCCAGAGATAAGAAACAGAAGCAACATGGTCCTGTCAAATAGCTTTCTACAATGCCTTGTTAGAATTCAATTCTCTTTATCTTAAGAAGTAGTCACGAGCTGCTTAATTTGAGAATTTTTGGAAAGCAAGTCATACTTTTGGCAAAAAACAAAAAAATGTGTCAACCATCTGGCTAAATCAAAGGCATCAGCATAGTGGAGGGAGCTTATACAATGGAGGGGGGCTGTGCGATATGGGAGAATGAGTTCTGGACTGGGTTTCTGATTCCCACCCTGCCACCAGCTGCTTATGTGTCCTGGATCCATCACTTAATCTTGGGTTTTCCTCCCCTGTTATAACAGAGTAGGCCTTGGTAGGACTAAGCTGGGTCTCTTGGTGAATAGTTAGGATACATCGCTAACCCCAAGTCACTATTGACAACCACCTGCTTGCAAAAGGCCTGGGAGAAAAGGACTTCATTGCTGTCCACAACTGCGTTTCAAACATTTATAAACATGTGTAATCAGGTTGGTACATGTGTAACGTCTCTGACTAAAGTCCTATCCTGGGGGAGTAATAAAAGCCACAGAGAGAGAACTCAACAGAAGGAAGAAGGAGTTGGGCAAGGAGAACCTGATTTTAAAATGAGACATAAGCGGCTGGGTATTATGTAGTAGCAGAATCTTGAACACATCTTATTATCCTAGGACGAAGGTTTCCTTCGAATTTTCCTTCGAATTTAAGGTGCTGTGTTAATAAACTTGCTGAGGTTCTTTCTTCCCATGGCTGGGTATGATATAGAAGGAACAGCGCCTTTCTCATTTTGGAAGAAACACTTATTCTTCTGCGTCAGGACCAACTTTCATTTCCAGGGTACCATCATGGGATGGGAACCATGGTTGTAGCCACGACTGCAGATCTCAGTCATGAATACATACAAGCATCTGGAGGGCTACAGGGGAAACAGGGAATTAGGTAACAAGTAAAAGACAAGAATTCCTGTCAACCAAAAGATAAAGGCTTAGAGCCTTTGAGATTTAGGTAGATGGAAATACTCAGCTTCCATGTAAGAGGATGTAGTTGGAGACACGACCTTTGAACTCAGTTCCAATTCTGATCTGCAGTATTTGTCAGAGCCTGCGGGGGAACTCAACAGAAACTCTCACAAATGTAGTAATAGTGCTAGCTAGCTTTTGTTGGGACACCTACTTTGTGTCAGGCATTGTGATGACTACTTTACATTCACAGTGAATCTCAAAGGTAGAAAGCAGTAAACCCAGTTTAAGATGAAAAATCTGGGAAAACCTAATTTGCCAAATTCAGTGAGCAAGTGGAATTCAGATATGCCTGATCCCAAATCTTACACTCTGTCCTCTCTACCACAACATGATGGCAGGAGATGTCTTGGGATGGTCTTTAGACCATGCTGGACAGGATGCCCAGAAGATGTGGCTCTCCCCAGGAAGCTGCCACGTCAGAGCCCTGAGGTGAGATTTCAGGGAGATGGATGAGCCATGACAAGCTGCTACAGAATTTTTACGTCAGCGAGACACCCCTGCAGCTCTCTGGCTGCTCCATGGTGGGGGCCATGGCGGGTGCCCCCAACATTCCTGGGCATTTTGTCATCAAGACCAGACCCAAGTGAAGTAGCGAAATTGGAAGATAGCAATGACAATGATAATAACAGAAGGAGCACCTAGCATTTATCCAACATTATTTCATGCTAAAAGTTGAGTGAAACTCTTTATTAACCTCTCTTTTAATCCTTTCCCCTTCACGAGTATCATTATTTTGCAGTTGAGGAAACAAAAGCTCAGGGAGTTTAAGCAAGTTGTTTGATTATGAAGTGCGTGAGTGGCAGGCAGAGCGAGGACTTAACCCAGGTAGACGGAGCTCTGAAGGGATTTATGCAGGGACACCTGGGTGGCTCAGTCAGTTAAGCGTCTGATTCTTGATGTCAGCTGAGGTTGTGATCTCAGGGTTGAGAGATCGAGCCCTGCGTCAGGCTCTGTGCTGAGTATGGAGCCTGCTTCAGAGTCTCTCTTTCCTTCTCCCTCTGCCCCTCACCCCCTTGCACATGCATGTACGCACTTTCTCTGTCTCTCAAAAAACAAAACAACAAAAAACCCCCAAAGGGATTTATGCAGAATCACTATTCTGGCATGCCTCTCTAGAACAATGCTCTCTGTTTGGTGCTTTCTTCTTTCCCTGAATCACCCACATCTCTTTCTTGCTCTGCATGTGGGACCCTCTTCTGAAAGATCACTGGGCACCAGCGCCCTCCAGCTCCAGCTCTGCTCCCCATTGGTGGTCCTGTAGAAGGCACTGCTTTTGGGCACATGCTTCAGGGCTGTAGAGGAAAAAGTTGAGTTTTTTTTTTTATTAAGATTTTACTTATTTATTTGACAGAGAGAGATTACAAGTAGGCAGAGAGGTAGAGAGAGAGGGGAAAGCAGACTCCCTGCTGAGCAGAGAGCCCGATGCGGGGCTCGATCCCAGGACCCTGAGATCATGACCGGAGCCGAAGGCAGAGGCTTAACCCACTGAGCCACCCAGGCGCCCCAGAGTTGAGGTTTTTTTGTTGTTTTAAAATGTTTCTGCTGTAGTAACTGTTTATATTTACTTGTACAATGATTAGTACCAGGAAAGAAAGGTGATTTTCAGTAACCCCAAGTGGATCTGAACAGTTTTTATATTGCTTAACTTACTACAACAAGCTCAGTGAAGTGGTTGGGGGTTAAATATTGTAAAATGTAATTTTCTATCACAAATAGTGATTGGTAAATGCAATTTCCTACAACAGACAGGTGAGTTTTATAGTCTCAAGGTTAGAGGTTGTGTAATAGTTAACAATTACAGAAAAATCCCACAAGAGACTTTTGTGTAAAACTGCTAAATTTTGTGATGACAAAATATAGAAAAATTACAAATCTGACCAAAAAAAAAAGTATTCTACCCCTCCAATGTATCTTATGTTTCTATTCTTTGTGGCTTGAACTTAACTGGCAAATATGTTCTAGTTCCTTTGTTTTCTATATAACAAGGTATAATTGTTCTCTCTGTGCAGAATATTGTCAGAGTCTCATGTGAATAGTTCAGAGCTTCTCAGTCTCTCAAGACTCAGTCAGAAAACTTGTGGTTTCTGGATATTTAAAAAGAAACTATCTTTATTCCCCCCCCCCAGCTATTTGAAATGTAATTGACGTAGAACATTGTATAAATGTAAAGTGTACAATGTGATGATTTGGTGTAGGTATATATTGTGGAGTGATTACCACAGTAAAGCTAGTGAATACTTCCACAATGCCACATAATTACCATTTGAGTGTGCGTGCTGAGCACATTTAACACCTACTGTCTTGGCAACTTTTAAGTATATGATATAATATTGTCAGCTGTAGTCACCAGGCTGTACATTCAATCCCAGAACTTTAATTTTAATCATGGTTTATTAGAGTTTGGGGTTTATAATTTTTATTTCTGTAGTGTAAACTTAAAAGACATTTGCATTTCGACTTGTCTCTAGTTGGGAAACAATAGCAGGGGTTGGGAATAGAGGTGATGGTGCCCACACAGGGTTGCTGTATGGTGGCATAAGCCAGAATATGAAGCAGAGTGGTCTGCTGAGTCCCAGGAGAGTGACCATAGGCACTTGAATGTGCTGATATCTCACTCTTTCTTTAATATATTCTGTTAAAAACCTGTATTGATTGTGTGTTCTAGGCACTGTGCTAGCATTATGGATATGAATGTTAGCAAAATAGACCAAATTCCTCAAGTGACATATGGCTTAATGGGGAAAACAGTTAAATGAGCAATTATGGAAAGGTGGGCTAAGTGTCACACTTGAACATTTTGTAGAACTCCATTTTGATGTTAACATCAAACCTCTAGTGCTTTTGAGGATTTCTCTCTGTAGTGCGTTTCTTGTTGCCTTACATATTACACCACAAATGCTCACATGCACACAC
>PISX010029359.1:0-20160 GCA_004024625.1 Mellivora capensis
TTTTGAAAATATAAACTCTCATGCACAACATCCCCCAATACACCAACGTAATCAATCAGTTCGGTGAAAAGAAGTCAGGCTTCTGATTAATCACTTGCAGTAAAGCTCTTCACTTTCTTATCACATTCTGATGACAGAGGCAGCCAGAGGTGAAGGTATTTCCTGTGACTCATCATTCCCAAAAAGATAGGAATTGTGGATTGTTCTACTAATTTTATTATAACAACACACTCCTTAAACAAAAGAAAAATAAAAGAGTCCTTGGGATCAAAAAAGTTGGAAAATCTAGACAAGAATATGGGATCTTTGGGAATTCCCCTGAACATCAGTAAATGTTATTTTTAATTCAGTGATCAATTATTGACTTCTAAAATTTGTTAGCCTTTATAAACATTATCTCATTAGATTCTAAATAATCCCATTATCTCCCATTTTACAAATGAAAATAAAAATAAATGGAAGGGGGCGCCTGCGTGGCTCAGTGGGTTAAGCCACTGCCTTCGGCTCGGGTCATGATCTCGGGGTCCTGGGATGGAGTCCCGCATGGGTCTCTCTGCTCAGCGGAGAGTCTGCTTCCCTCTCTCTCTCTGTCTGCCTCTCTGCCTGTTAAATAAATAAATAAAATCTTTAAAAAATAAATAAATAAATAAATAAATGGAAGATAAAAGAGTTCAAGGTCACATCCTTAAGAAATCGCAGAACTGGACCTCCACATTCATCCCTCACCCCAGAATTATCCCTGAAATATTTGATTAGAGATTGATCTTTTCAGTGAAGGTCAGAGAAGTTGGATAAGGAGAAAGAGAACCAAAGAAGAGCCTGCAGTGGAGCAGGTGGAAGTGAAGAGAGGTGAAGAATGGGAGAAACTGAGGACTATAAACCTTGCTCCACACAGGTCCTACTGGAAGAATCACACGGCTGTTAAGATAGCACAGAATCCACTGTTCTCACCAAATCTTGCCCTCTCACCTTGACCCAGATTCCACAAGAAGACAGAGCTCTTGCCAAAGGCTGAAATTGTTTATCTCTTTTCCAAAGGAACTTTTCCAAAGGATTCTACTGCTTTCCAAGATGGGACCTGTGGGCCAAAAAATAGGCTGTCCACTCAGAGTAAGAGAGATGCCGACAACTGGAGATCCTCTTAAAAGTGTTATTGTTAAGGGCAGAGATAATAGGAGAAAAGACAATTAGAGGGAGAAAACCCTCTAGGTACTTGTTCTCTGGAGTCATGGTTGTCATGGAGTTTTTATCTTGCTAATTTCATGTCCCATTTTGCCATGTCCCTTCTGGATCCATTCCTCACCTCCCCGTGATCCTAACGATCTCATAATTACAGCTTTTCTCTTAACGAATGTGGAGACATTTGAGTTGAAAAGGACCTAGAGATCCTCTAGTCCAATATCTTCAATTACCAGGTGAGGAACCTAAAGCCAGAGAATCTAAAAGATTTGCTCAAAATGATTCTGTTAAAATACTAGCTGGTGAAATACCTTAATTAAAATAAATTAGAGGGGCGCCTGGGTAGCTCAGTGGGTTAAAGCCTCTGCCTTCGGCTGAGGTCATGATCTCGGGGTCCTGGGATCCAACCCCGCGGCGGGCTCTCTGCTCAGCGGGGAGCCTGCTTCCTCCTCTCTCTCTGCCTGCCTCTCTGCCTACTTGTGATCTCTGTCAAATAAATGAATAAAATCTTTAAAATAATAAAATAATAAAATAAAATAAAATAAATTAGATATGTGAACATTTCCCTGTGGTTAAGTACTTTCATTTTAGAGATACATATCCATACATTTTCTCAACTATCTGAACAAGATCCAGTCATCACTGCAGCCTCTGAGGCAGACATGGCATTATCTCCTATGCGTAAGCAGGGACATTGCGTCAATAAGGAAAATAGTATAACTAATCCATGACAGAGCCATGACTTACCATGGTTACAACCTGGGCCATTGGTATCAATCAATATGGGTAGAATTCTGACCCTTTCACTTGATGACTGTGTGATCATGAGCAAATTAACCTCTCCCAGATTTGGGATTATCACCTCAGGATTATCATAAAATGGGACTGTTAGTAGTAGCTACTTCATAGAGTAGGTCTTCATAGAGAGAATCAAATTGGATAATGCCTATAAAGCACTTACCAGGGGCTGTGGTACTACCATGCCTTCTATTAATAGTGTAATTTCTATGTTCTGATTTGGAGTTCTCCCCAACATCTTATCCTGAATTACTAATCCTTCACTAAAAATATCTACTTATCATTCCCACAAACATTTTTTCTTGTTTGTTTCTAGTTTTCTGAAAATGAAGGTCATCTACCTTGCCAGTTATTAGGGATATAGAGATGTTTTACATAAGTTCCCGTTCTTGATTTGATCTACTTCAACTGTTCTCACTTCTAGGTAGAAAGAGATGGGCAGGCAATGAATTAATTATTTAACTCTTGCTGATAGGCTGGTAGCTTTATTTCTCCTGATAAGAACTGTAATAACTTCATCCTTAAACAGCAGATTCTTCAAATAGTTTTAAAGGTATAACACCAAAAGTAAAAAATGTGGGCACCATGGCCACGCAATAGAGGACATGTTTCTGGTGAGAAAGAACCATGTGTGTTCCACAAATCACACTTCATGAGATTCAAATGAATTGCTGCTACAGGGGGAAGAAAGTGGCAGACCTCTCTGTGCCCAAAGGTTCTATCTATAATATCTGCAATATGATTTCTCACATGCCATCTTCATATGGTAATAGAAAAAAAAAACAAATCTAAGTGGTGTAACTACATGAAGTGTAAGGTATTGTATAAATAGTCATGTAATATGTATGAAATTAGCTCATAAACTTATATATGAAAAAATATATTTTAAAAATTCTCTTTAAAGTCTCTTGGTTGTACTCTGAGTGTCCACAGTACCCCTCATCTGGTGGTTCTTCTCCCCGGTCAACTTATTGTCCTGGAATCCCTGACAGGTTCAGACCTCTGGGAGTTGGGTCTTCACACACACACACACACACACACACACCAGCCATCATTTCTGTAGTCTCACACAGTCTCTGGGAAGCTACCATGGAGCATATTCCAGGCTTGCTTTTACCCAGAAACTGATGACTTTGACTTCTTTACAGCCTCTGAGAGACACTAAAAAGCAAGATTTGAGGCTTGATATTTATGATCAGAAACTCTCCTCTGCTGACCTTCCTGCTAGGCAATCTGGGGAGCACTTCTCAGTTGCTCTGAAGAACATCTGCTGTAATCATGGGCAGGTTTTTTTCTACCCAGAATTCTCCAGTTTACTAACCAAGAGGTATCAACCTAGCTACGAGTATTTTGAGAGTTGAGTAAGTGAATGGAGAATGTGTGCAGTGGAGAAAGAATCTCCCTATGTAAATATTAGTAGTGAAGATTTTTCACTATGCAGATATCACTTCTCTACTTTTTTATATTTCCCCCATAGATCTGTCTGATGGCCCTGGGCCCATATATCTTAGATCAATTCTCCAGAGAAGAAACCTCCAATATTCTACTAGAGGGAGAGAGGAATGACGAGGATGGGTGGGGTTTCCTGTATGCAAGAGGGGACAGGCTGGTCTAGAAGTCAAGTTACTTTTAATAGATTTTTCAATCAAATCTCCAGTATTAAGCCCCACCCACTATGCAGGTCCCTAGAGCCCACAATTCCTGATCCCTCTGAGGGCTGTGCAATGGAAATCAGTTTGTGTCTTCTTGGCTTTCCTATCCCATCTACCCAAGACCCATAGCTTCCTGATTTCGTGAAACTGAGTGGGTTATTCCTCATAGATCTGCTTCCACCTTCAGCTTCTGTTGTCATTTCTCCTGGTATACCTATCTTAGTGATTTTATGGGTTTAAAAAAATATTTCACTGCCATTTTAGGCAGGATCAAGGAAGGAGTAAAGGCAAATGTATGGATTCAGCCCATTACGTTTGCTCACATATCACAACTGTATTTTCAAAAAAAATTTTTAAGTAGGATCCACGCCAAGCATGGACCCCAAAGCAGGGCTTGAGCTCACAACCCTGATATCAAGACCTGAGCTGAAATCAAGATTGGACACAACCAAATGAGCCACCCAGGTGCCCCTATTTTCAAATTTCTTAAGCCATTTTATATTTTCAGTAGAAACAACTGACTATATACCATTGTTAGTGGTATTTTCCCCAGCATTTAGATAATGCAATTTAAAAATTATTTTAACAGTTGTCTTTTTTACTGATATTTCATTAGGTTAAAAAACGGTTTTAATTTCCTTTTATTACCTTTGAAATGAAACTTTTGTTTGTATGTTTATATATTTTTAATCATATTCATTTCTATTCTAATTTCTATTCTGCACCTCTACTCATAAAACGGTGACTAGCTTATACTGTTATTTTACTAATGGCTACAACCTACTGTTACAACCACATTTTTTAATGTTTAAGGCCTTCTATCTGAGTAAAAAGTATGTATAAATATATATATGTATAGGTACGATATGATAAAATCACATTTTGCTAACATTCCAAAACCATAATTAGATCATAATTTAAAAATTAAATTTCAATATGTCAGAGTTGACTGAAAAACAGAAATTCTGTATCTCACACATATCATCCAAAATAAATCATCTCACTACATTTTAACTGATAGGCAAAACAAGACCCTCCGAATCACAATTTCAATTCACTATGAGAACAATCTTTTAAAAACAAAAAAGTAAAGATATGTTGTTACAATGTAGTACAGCCTAAAAATTAGTCATATAACCGTATTTCCCTTAAAAGCACTCTACAGAGAACTTACCTGCCACATGAATGATTCCTCGTACTGTTTGTAAAATACTTTCAGGAACTTTGCTGAATGTAAGTTCTTGACTTACAGTGCTAAGTAACAACTTGGTCTTGGGAACCAAAATATTGGTGCAGAGGAAGACCCAACGAAGGACCAGGGTGCCCTCTGTCAGGACGACACCGCCCACAAGAACTGCAGCAGCGCGGCCTTCTACACCCCTGCTGAGAAGACAGGTACAGCGGCCTCCGGCTCCAGCACCCGAACGCCCCACCGCCCCCAACCCCCCAGCCGGGATGCTGTCCAGCCCTTAGGCAGCGGCAGTGACTCTCCACAGACCTGCCTGGGTCTGTCGTCACCCCAGAAGGCCTCCTGGGCGAGCGGCAGGCAATCCTGGAGAACACTTCCCTCCAGGAGGAGACGGCCTGGCGATGAAGGCCTAGAGAAGCAGTGGGGAGCCCCTCGTAGAGGGCCCCACAACCCCTCACGCCCAAGGTCGCCCCAGGAATGGCCCAGATGATGCCCGACAAGGGCGCAGTGCAGGCAAGGACAAGGACAAAGCACTCCCTGGATCCTGTGGCTGATCCCTAGGCCAAGCCTACCAAGCTGAGAACACCCTCGCGTGCCTTGACCTGCCCCACGTCGGGGAAGCCACTGCGCATGTCTGACCTGACACGCATGCGCTTCACGCACTGTCGGACTTCGTGGGGCTCATCACGTGCAGGGAGCATTGCACGTGCGCGGTGAGTTGCGACAGCCGCAACTCGTATGAAGGGGAGACTTCATATGTACGTTGTGCTGCGGCTCCCTAGGGCTGGGGTCACCCCGGAAGGCGTGCAGAAACTGACTCGTAAAAAGAGGGTGGACCTAGTGAACTGGGAGGAGCAACGTCCTCGTGATGCAGCGGAGGGGCACTGGGCTCTGCGATTCTGGAGTGACGCCGCAGGCCAGGAAGTCGAGGCCGGCGATGCCGCCTGGCACGCAGCAGACCACTTCAGCACTTGCACGCGACTGGCCGGGTGGTGCCTTCCTTCCTGGGCCGTGCGAGGCCCAGGAAGGAAGGCACCACCTATTAAGCCTAAATACTTAGGTTAATTCTTCTGACAAATATTAAGTGCATGCAATCAATGTGCCAGGCATTATTCACATACTGGAACACTGAGGGTCCTGTTAATATAAATGATGGAAGCCAAGATGGCAGGGTGTGAGAGGGGAGCAATCTTTCCCTAGCTCCTTGAAACCCAAGAAGGTACACAAAGTCACAAAAAGATTTACTGAATTGAGATTCCTCCCCTCTCTACTCTGAACCCTTCTAAGGTCTCTTGCAAGTGTAAGTTTACCATGCGGTGGTAGAGAAAAGATACCGTCAAACTCCGTTTAACGACACATGCTGAAAATAGCCAAATGGCTAACAGCTACATGAAAAGATGCTCGACCTCACTAGTCACTAGGGAAAAGCCATAATGCGCCTTCACTACCCACCTGTTAGAATGGCCACCATCAAGAAGACAAGAGATAACCAGTGCAGGTGAGGATAACTTTCTTGCACTGCTGGTGGAAATGTAAATTGGAGCAGCCTGTATGGAAAACAGCATGGAGTTTTCTCAGAAAGTTAAAAATAGAAATATCATACAGTTCCAGTAATTCCACTACTGGGTATACACCCAAAGGAAATGAAAACAGGGTATCAAAGAGTTATCTGCACTCCCATGTTTATTGTAGTGTTATTTACAATAGCGAAGATACAGAAATAACCTGAGTGCCCATCAATGTATGAATAGATAAAATGTGATGTATTTCTCTCTCTGTCTCTCTCTCTCTCTCAAACACACACACACACACACACACACACACGGGAATATTATTTCGCCATGAGAAAGAATGAAATCTTGCCACTTTAGATGAAACGGATGGCCCTTGAGGATGTTATTCTGAGATAAGTCAGACAGAGAAAGACAAATACTATATAACATGTATGTAATTTTAAAAAGCTTAAATCAAAAACAGAGTAAAAACTTGCAACTAGTGGTAAATAAGTCTTAGAGATATAATGGAATATAGGCGATGTAATGATGTAATGTAAAGATCTAATGAACATAGGTAATAATACTATTATAATCATCAAACTTGCTAAGAGACTAGATCTTAAATTATTCCAACCACAAATAAGAAATGAAAATTATGTGAAGTGATAGAGGTGCTAAGTCTGCAACAGTGACCATCATATCACAATATATAAATGTATCAAATCAGGGCATGTGGGTGGCTCAGTAGGTTGAGTATCTGACTCTTGATTTAGGCTCGGGTCATGACCTCAGATTCCTGAGCCTGAGACCTGCATCAGGCTCCACTCAGTGCAGAGTCTGCTTGTCCTTCTCCCTCTCCCTGCTTGCTCTCTCTCTCTCTCTCTCAAATAAATAAATAAAATCTTTAAGAAAAAAAAGTCTAGTGTCTTCATCAAAGACACTTAACTGGCTAACGCAGGAAAATCTCATGCATGGCCTTCTGTTGAAAAACTGCCAGAGATGGCAAGTTTATGAAAAACAATTCCAGAGCCTTCAGAGATCTGAAAAACCACAGACACCAAAAGTGTTAAACCTTATGGTTTACCTTCTGGTATAAAGAGGGACTTCAATGAAAAAAGTGGCATCTAGACCAGACGGTACAGATAATACAGCAAATTATAAAGACTGTCTGTAACAGGATTCATGAAATGAGTAAAGGAAAGATTGGACAGTTAGGTTCCCTGAGATGTGAGATTTCTCAGAACTCACCTGTTTTTGATAAAGTTTATGGACCACTCCTTCCTATAGCTCAGCCTCAAACCTATCTCTGTATTCTAGACTGAGCGTCAAGTTGAAGGATGAGATGATTCCTACCAGGCTACTTCCTTAGCTTTGGGTTGTTATAAAATGAACTATGAGTCTCAGTGAATGTCTAATACAGGGACTTCCTCCCTCTGGTCCATGTACATCAATAATTTTGTTCCTTAAACATTTCTTAAGATGAAACCACCCAGCCTTCATCTGCACAAGAAAGAGGTTTTATTTGAACAAGAATATTTCATACAGTATCAATGAGATACTTTACATATGTCAGTATTCTATTTATGTTGACATTTAAGTCCAATATAACACCATGACTCTATTTCAGAAAAAAATTTGTTTTGAGAGAGAGATGAAGCCTGTTCCTCTATGGGGTCTCCCTGGGTCCAAGATACCTGTCTAGTTCTAGAGTGTGGTCTTAGCGAAGTGGGAAGTTTGTCTGTCTTTCATCTAGTTTGGCAAAACCAAAGAGAGATGCTGCCACATCCATTTTATACAATACAACTTGTATCCTCCATGGTTGTAGGAGCCTGCTAAGGCTATTTCTTTACTCGTAGGGAGGTGGGGAATCTCATCCCTAGCCATATTGCACATAGATGATCTTGGTCAGCATTAAAAAGGGAAAGGAGGGACACCTGGGTGGCTCAGTTGGTTGGACGACTGCCTTTGGCTCAGGTCATGATCCCGGAGACCCGGGATCGAGTCCCGCATCGGGCTCCCAGCTCCACGGGGAGTCTGCTTCTCCCTCTGACCTTCTCCTCACTCCTGCTCTCTCACTGCCTCTCTCTCAAATAAATAAATAAAATCTTTTAAAAAAATTTTTTTTAAAAAAGGGAAAGGAAAGCATGAGAAGAGTGACAATGGAATAAAAGCAGCAAAGTTTACATAAAACAGTTGGTTTATCTCCCCCAGTTATTTAGGAGATGTTACAGACAAGGAGACCCACCAAGAATTCAAAGAAGGTAGCCATAGATCAAGCTGATGGGATAATGCAGGAATACATGGTATATCTTTGTATATGCAAGACATTTAGGCTCTCCCAGATCAGCTGTAGATCAGAGAGATCCAAGTCAGTTATCTGAACACAGGGAAGTGAATTGCAAGTGTTTCCTCATTTACGTGGATGATAACAGAATAGGCAAGCTCTGGGTTTCTCTAGGTTTATGACTAGAAGCATGAAACTGTTGATCTTTAAGGAAAAAAGTTTAAGTTCTCATCAGGACATTTAATGTATCAGTCACTAATTCCCGAGAGTGTGAGTGAGTGAGTAAATGAGAGCGTAACCATTTATACCTACCCAAAAATTAGAGGAATATAGGTGATACATAGGGACAATAACCAGGTTTCTGAAAACTCTAAAAATCAAGCCACAAAATCATATCATAATAAATAAAATGTGTAATAGAGGCATTTTAGAGACAAAATATTTCCTATAACCAAAGATGGAAAATCTATTAATTGATCTGTGAATATAGTGATTTTTTTTAATATAGTGAGTAGATGGGAAGATGGTCACTTAGAAGAGAGGAAGATGAATACTTTGGGAGAGAAATTGTCAGTGCCCTGGCCCAGGGCCTCTCGGCCTGTCTGAACTCTGTAGTTGGGCACACCAGGCACTGACACACATTACCCACTTTCTCTCCAAACAGACTTTCAATTTTAATTTGTTTTTATATGCGACTTACTCATCAAGTCAAAGAATTGTGCCACTAGCTCAAGTACAAGCTTGGCAGTTTTGTTCTTCCATGAAAACTAAAAATGGCATCTGGCTTATGCAGTTAGCTATTCTGAGCTTGGTAATTCAAATCCATCTGAAAAAAGTCTTCAGAAGTTGCAAAGATGAGTGACACACCCTGAATTATGCTAATTTTACTAAAGTGAATTCATCTTCAGCTAGCTAACTGCCCACCTCCCCTGGACAGCTGTACCTTGTCTTGCTTCGAAGAGCTATGAAATGCCTGATTCTTTTAGTACCAAATATATTGTTAAATATATGTCTATTTATATGTCCCATAATAAATGCACGTATTTAGGAAGTTTTATTTAACATGTGGCTTACTATAAACCCCAGATCATTTTTGCCTTATTCAAGTCCCACAACCAAACCTCACATTGTGAGCTATATTTAACAATTATTAATGATCGTTATTTTCTCTTTGGCACTTGGGAAAACTGCAAAAGTACATTATATTTTCTCAATGCAAGAAGAAAGTTTCCATTAGCAGCGAACATGTATTGTGGCTGAACAAGAGAGATTTTCTAAAGATCTTATATAGAGAATATTTGTTCAAAAAAAATTAGAGATAATAGACCAGTGACAGCTCCATCTAAGTCCAAAGCGTGAGGCATATTTTCCTTTGTTTGTTTGTTTTGTTCCAATGACTTTGGGCATTAGGAGAATTTAAGACTAGCTACCAAAGGTTAATTGAAAGAGAAGACTTCAGTAAACTAGAGTACAGATAAGGAAAGGTGGAGGGGAAAACTGGATATAAGGAAAGGCAAGGTGACCATGTGGCTGATACAGTTGGCACAATGGTAGCATTCCCATGTGTGGCCACTTCTATGAACTTGAGTTCTATTTTCCTAATGACTGCTTCCTACACATAGAGGAAGCAGCTGATATGAGATGTACAGGCATGCCTTTTTACTGAGACTATTATGTTCCAGTTTGAGTAGATATCCCAAAGCTATCTAATTTGCCTCTTCTTAGCACATTAGTTTGGATTTCTCTTGATTTATACAAAATTGATTAATAATATGAGCTAACATTTATTAAGTATTACCATATACCAGGCACTAAATTAAGCCCTTTTCATGTATTCTCACTTAGTTTTTGTATCAATTCTGGGAGGTAGATACAATTATTATCCTCAGTGTACAGATGAGAAAAATAGAGCTTGTGTAACTTGCATAAGGTGACCTACCTATAAAGTGGTGGACATGAGAGTAATAATTGAAGGTCTGATAACTTAAGAATACTTAAATACCCAAACAACTTTCACTCTAGTCTCTGCTGTCCCACTTTCCAGTGCATCAAAGCTACCATGAAGATCACTTTTTTTTTTAACAAACTAAGGAAAAGGCTTCTATTTCTTTGGCTCAAATGGTGATAAATAAATATTATTATAGAACAACAATAATAATAATGCTCACCTTTTTCTAAAATATTTTATTTATTTATTTGAGAAAGACAGTGAATAATGCTCACCTCTTAAGCATTTTCTATCAACCAGCACTATTCTAAGTGCTTGTATATACTGAGTCATTTAATCCATCACAATAAGCCTATGAGACAATTACTATTATTATTCCTATTTTGCAGATAAGGAACTAAGGCACACAGAGCCCAAGTAACTTCTCCAAGGACATACAGGTAGATACTTACTTGTTCATTTATGGCCAACCTAGAACAGGCTCGGCTGAATAAATGTATGCCCGTTGTCTACTGCTGGTTCAAGGACACATAACAAGTTCTGAGATCATATGAAAGAGAAAAATCACTCTCTTCAATTCCTAGACTAAATCTCATCCTAGAAGTTATCATAAAACTGGTGAAAACCTAGAATCTTCTCCCCAAATTACGGTATCCTCCTCTTCTATAGATTCCTAAGAAACTTTGAGTGTTGGCTGGAAAGCAGTTACTTCAGAATGAAATGACAAATCCCTGGCTTTATTTAAATCATTGTAGTGATTACTTTTTGCACAGCTGATTGAATTAGCCATGAGGTTGTTCAGTCATTAAGGCCCTAATCAGAGGTTTTTGATCTCTTTCCTACCTTAATACATTTAAAAAGTCAGTTCTATACCCTCTTCACTCCCCATGGCTCACAATAGCTGGATTCTCAAACAAGAGACCGTGTCTGCCTTGTGGAGCACATACGCCATAAAGGAAGCATATTAAATTTCATTAGTGGGAAAGGCAACTGTTTTTAGAAAAAGTGTCTCCCTCCTCAAGTTATTACGCTATTTATCCCTATCCTACATTTAAAAATCACCATCCTGAATGCTAGACTAATTTTTTTCAACACTTTTCCTCCTACAGACACAAACTCTGTTTTGATATTCTTGGTTGTTCACTCTTTGTCATATGAAGTTTTCTGCTAAATTGAGTATTTATAATCTCAGTATATCCAATGATATTCATTCTAGGAAACAATAATGGCCAAACTGTTTTCTGATAACCAATAGGTAAACTAGTTAAGGGAATATTGGAAAGCGGGGGAAAGTATAGTCAACACAAACCATTGTGTAAATCAACTAGTCCAAAACTACATAAAAATCTGCACAATTGACCCAGCTCACAGCCTCTTTGTAAACATTAGCTGACAGTCAGAAAAACAAAGGTGCATGAGAAAGCACATGTTCCTTCTGCACAACTTTCTTATGGCATTTTTAATCTCCTTATTCCTAAAACTGTAGATGATAGGATTCACCATAGGGATTACCAGAGCATAGAATATGGACACCAACTTGTCCCGGTTTAGGGAGTAGCTAGAACTGGGTCGCATGTACATGAAGAGACCAGAACCATAGAAAAGGGTCACAGCAGTCAGATGAGAGGCACAGGTGCTGAAGGCTTTGGTCCTACCTTTAGCTGAGTTGATCTTCAGGACAGCAGCAACAATGTAACCATAAGAGATGAGGATCACAAGGACAGACACCATTCCAACAACAACACCCACAACAAAGTTCACCACCTGGCTGGTAAAGGTATCAGAGCATGACAGAACCAGAATTGGAGGAAGGTCACAGAAGAAGTGGTCAATCATGTTGGGCCCACAGAAATCATGCTGGTAAACAGAGTATGTTTCAATCAAAGAACTGAGGAATCCACCCACGTAGGCCCCAGCCACCATCTTTAAACAAAGTGTATGGGAAATTAGGGCTGTGTAGAGCAACGGGTTGCAGATTGCAGCATAGCGGTCATATGCCATGGCTGCCAAAAGAAAGCATTCAGTCAGCCCCATCCCACAAAACACAAAGTACTGTGTGGCACAGCCAAAAAAGGAAATGGTTTTCTTCCCTGTGATAATGTCAGAGAGCATCTTGGGAGTTGTGGAGGACACATAGCAGATATCTAGGAAGGATAGGTTACTGAGAAAGAAGTACATGGGCATGTGCAGGTGGGAGTCCATCCTGATGAGGGCAATGAGGCTCAGGTTCCAGGCTAGGGTCAGGAGATAAATCCCCAAAAATAACAGAAAAAGGAAAAGCTTCATTTGAGGATGGTCTGAAAATCCCAGGAGGATGAATTTTGTCACAATCGTGTTGTTCCTTCCTAGAACCATAGACCTACTTCCTGCATAAAGGAAAGAAACAATCCTGTGGTCAGTTAGATTGTATTTGTTAGTATATGAGTGGATATTTCCTGGAAGATCATTTAAACAATTAACACCAAGTTAACATCACATTCGCCTGCTATGCCTTCTTCTTGAAGGAAGTCTTCCCATGATAATCTCTTCTCACTATTTAAAATCCATATGCTATACACCTTGCTGATTAGAAGAGGGTCTGTCTAATGGAGTAGAGAATGACTGGAAGTCAGTAATCTGGGTTTTGTCCTCATGTCCATTCCTGACTCTCTAGGACTGTGGAAAAGTGACTGCACCTCTCCAGATTCTCATTTTCTCAACTGAAAAATGGGAGGGTTGAATCAGATGAGTCACAAGTTACCTTTAAATTTAGGTTTCCTATGGCTTTTTAGACTTTCTGACATAAACCCAGATTAACAATAAGATTAGGAATTTCTTATATTTTATATATCTTTAGTATAAGAATCTGGAAAAGGAGCTAAACACAATGGGCTATAATATTTGATATATTCCATTTTGAGGGAACAAGTCTAACCCATAATAAAGATAATCCATTCTTTCAGGTTAGAAAACTAAGGGAAAAAATATACACAAATATTTTACACACACACACACACACACACACACACATATATATATGTATTCTTAGAACTAGAAATTTTTTCTAATTATATAAAGTTTTTATACAAATAACTGCATAAAATGCATAAAAAGATCAAAATCTGAATGAACACAATCACCACCATTATGGGACAGAAGGGCTCCAAATAATATCTCCATGTTTGGAGGAATGGCGGAACAACACAAAGTTGACTGAAAATGGATGAGCCATGGTGGTCAAGAACTAGCAGAAACCAGTACTTTCTGAGCAAGAAAAACTGGAAAGGGTTCATTCAATATTTAAGTGTAATATTTAAGGATAAGCATGGGATAGCCTTGATGTCATCAGGCCAGACAAGATTATCATTTTTAAGACATGAGTAAAGCCCATATGCATTTTACATTAAGAAAGACAAGCTGGCACTGATATAAGATCAAAATGAGGAAATATAAATGGGATATTTATATAAATATAAGTATGGGATATAATGATAAATGGGATGTGTGTGAAAAGGCAGAAGTACCCCAGGGAAGACTCAGCAATAAGATTAAAGTTGCTGATATTTTATCATTTTATGGAATTTGACTACCCATGCATGTTTGCAACCAACTGCAACTATATGACTGTGTTTCTCTATCACCCATCATATTAAAAACTGTTCTACATGAAGAGGTGATCATCAGGGAAATGCAAATCAAAACCACAACGAGTTATCATCTCACATCCGTTAGGACGGCTATTATTAAAAAGACAAAAGATAAATGTTGGTCAGGATATAGAAAAAAAGTGTTGTGCCCTATTGGTGGGAATGTAAATTAGTGCAGTCATTATGACAAACACTATGGAGGTTCCTCAAAAAATTAAAAATAGAACTACTGTCTGATTCAGCAATTCTATTTCTGAATATTTATCCAAAGGAAATGAAGTCAATATCTTGAAGAGAGAGTTTCACTTCCATGTTTATTGTGACATTATTCACAATAGTCAAGATGTGGAAAAAACCTAAATGTCCATCAATGGATGAATGCATAAAGAAAACTTGAGATAGGGCACCTGAGTGGCTCAGTCAGTTAGGGGTCTGCATTCAGCTCAGGTCATGATCCCAGGGTCCTAAGATTGAGCCCCACATTGGGCTCCTGGCTCAGTGGGGAGCCTGCTTCTCCCTGCTGCTTATGCTATCAAGTAAATAAACAAAACCTTTAAATAAAAAAGAAAGAAAACTTGAGATAGATGATGGTGATGTTGATGATGGTGGTGATGATGATAATGACAATAATAATAGATAAATAGATGAGAGGGAGAAAATGGAATATTATTCAGCCATTTAAAATAGGAAATCTTGTCATTTGCAATGACATGGATGAACTTGGAGGACTGTATACTAAGTGAAATAAGCCAGACACAGGAGGATAAATTCTGCATGGTTCTCACTTATATGTAGAATCTAAAAAGCCAAACTCATAAAAGTAGAGTGTCAAATGGTGCTTGGGGGGTTGAGCAGGAATGGGGGAAATGTTGGTTTAAAGGTGCAAAGTTTCAGTTATTCAGGATAAATAAGTTTTGGACATCTAATGAACAGTGTGGTAGCAATAGCTGACATTACTGTATTGTATATTTGAAGTTTTCTAAGAGGATAGATCGTAAATCTCAAAGCACACACACCCATACGCATACATAGAGACACACACACACAAAGGGTAACTATGTAGAGATGACGGATAAGTCATTTAGCTTGATTGCAGTGATCTTTTCATAATGTATACATATATATAAAAACATCACGTTGTACGCTTTATATATATACAATTTCTATATGTTAAAGGCATCTCAATTAATTTGTTAAAATAAATACATGCCCCTTCTAGGTTTGTGTTTTCTAAAATTTTAAATCTCCCCACAATCAGTCACGATTGAGCAGCCAAAATCAAGAAGAGCCAAGAGTGCACTTCCCTATGACATCCATCTATGAACCTATCAAAGAGGAAATGATATGAGTTTGGTGTTTCTTTTCTTAAAGAGATCTCCCCTAACAGAATGTAAGCTACTCAAAGGCAGGCAGGAGATCTGTTTATTGACCTATTTATTGATTTATTCTATCACTAATCTAGAACAGTGATTGGGATATAGGCATTGTAAGTATTAGTTGAATGAATTAATTTTTTTCACTGCTTATCTACAAAATCTTCACAGAGTGTTTGGCTCATGATGGGTGCCCAATTATAATATAATATGCGACATATAACACAATCACAAACACTTATTCAAGGCTTATTGAGTACCAGGCACTGTTTTAAGGACTTGATTTATATTAACTCATTTAATCCTCCCGGAACTGGGTAGACTTACTCTGCCCCTTTTAGAGATGAAATGTGAAATAGGTTACAAGTTATAATTGTCATTTGCTGGATGAATGAGGTGGGAATGAAGGAGCTGAACTTACTGAATGATTTCTGACAGAAGTGTCCTGAGATCTCATCCTACAGAAGAATTATTGGTTGCCTTGCTCCACTAGCATGTTTTACAAAATTTGGTTCATCTGCATTTCCCACTGCTCTATGCCTGGCTTCCAGTTCATTCAGTTTTTTATAGTTTGGCCTCATGCAAAGAATAATATCTGCTTCTGGAATCCCTGCTCCTTTATTACCAAGTCTTCAAAATGGCCTTAGGGAATTCATTATTTTAATGGGCAGGGGTAGCCACACTTTTCCTCCATATGGCTGCCCTGTCACCCACTCCTGGGTCCAAAGTAAAAGCCTAGAAATCATTAGAACTAAACATTTCTGAACACTAATTGTTCTCTGGGGAGATAGGGACAGGAACAACCATGCATTGCCAGAGTGTTATTTGCAGTGCCCTGACTTATTCTCCTCTGAGCTTCCTTTGGGCCCAGGAAGACATCCTGTTGCATTGGTGGGCAACCTTCTGCTTTGAGACCCTTTACGGGAAGTAAACCACACACAAGAGAATTGGGTTCAAATTCTGGCTCTGCCATTTTGTAATATGTGTATAAACATACACACATTTTTAAAATCTCCAAAATATCAATTTCCTCCCTTGTAACACTGGGTTAATAATTATAATACCAATCTCAAAGGGTTGTTGTGGCTTCACTTACTTGTGGAGCACAAGGCATAAAATGGAGGACATTAGGAGAAGGAAAGGAAAAGTGAATTGGGGAAAATCGGAGGGGTAGACAAAGCATGAGAGACTATGGACTCTGAGAAACAAACTGAGGGCCTAGGGGGGTGGGATGTTGGGGGACCCTGGTGGTGGGTATTAAGGAGGGCACATAATACATGGAGCACTGGGTGTGGTGCATAAACAATGAATCTTGTTGTGATAATGAAAAGAGATATGAATAGAAAGGTCTTAGCACAGTGCCCAATGAATAGAAATCTCTCAATGAATGTCAGGTAATAACGTCATTAACTCTGTCTCTAGGGTTGTGGCCAAGAGCTCTTTCTTATCTATTTGACATTTTATGGTGATGAAAACAGTTTCTTTACTCTTTAAGATTTTGGGTGTAAATTATTTCCAGCTCTGCCATGACCTGGACATGTGGCTATGGGCGAATCCATTAGGCCCTCGCCCACCTCTCAGGGCCCGAGTAAATTCAGCTCCCTTTCCAAGGACCCCTCAAGCTCTGAAAATATAGAATTTTGAAACATTTGTATCCTGTTTTTGAAACTTTTTCTACAGGAATAAAGTTTACAGAAAGGAGTTAAACTGTTTCATGGAGATCAAGTTACCAAATCTTAGTCTGATAATAAAAATTAATAAAATGACAAAAATATCTTCTATATGAAAAAATACAATTACTGAGACTCTTGACACACAAGTTAATAAGTTGAATTTAGGGAAAGAAATTTAATAACTGAGATCATTGGGGGAAAAAAAGGTAAGTGACTTCAAAAATAGACTGTGAAATTTTAAAAAAATAAATAAAATGTTTAAAAAGTAGACCATGATGGAGAAAAGTCAAGAACGTTCTTTACTAAGAGAAGCATTTTGGACTAGGATTGGGGACATACCAGCCCAGGAGATCCCAAAGCTAGGAGAGTCAAGTCCAGCTAAGAACGAAAGTGTTTTGATACTGAATTCAGATCCTGGATAACTTAGAAGGTAAATCTCTAATTATGATCTATATATTTTCTTGAGATTAGAACAGCTGCTACATAACAAAAAAGGAAAAGAAGAAAAGCTGATAATGGGGGATGGTAATAGATATCGTCTGTCATGACAACTCACTCATAGTGATGATTATCTACAAAGTAAGACTGAGAAACTCAAGAAAATGTAGGGTGGGGACATTTGATGTATTTGTCAACCTATTCTATAAAAAATTTAAGAACAGGGGGGAATGAGTCAAGATGGCCAAGAAGTAGCAGGCTGAGACTACATCAGGTAGCAGGAGATCAGCTAGATAGCTTATCAATCCATTGCGAACACCTACAAATCCAACAAGAGACTGAAGAGAAGAGGAGCAACAATTCTAGAAACAGAAAATCGACCACTTTCTGAAAGGTAGGACAGCGGAGAAGTGAATCTAAAGCAACGGGAAGATAGACCGCATGGGGAGGGGCCGGCTCCCAGCAAGCGGCGGAGCAACGGAGCACAAAATCAGGACTTTTAAAAGTCTGCTCCACTGAGGGACATCGCTCCAGAGGCTAAACAAGGATGAAGCCCACCCAGGGTCAGCGTGGCCCCAGGTCCCGCAGGGTCACAGAAGGATCAGGGATGTCTGAGTGTCACAGAGCTTGCAGGTAATAGCGCAGGGAAGCTGCTACAGCTTAAGCTGGCTACAGAGACAGAGCCAAGGAGTGAGCTCTCAGCTCGGGGTTACCTTGAACCAGTCACAGGCTGGGTGAGCTCGGAGCGCAGCCAGAGAACAGGGAGACAAGAGTTATTGAGCGCTTTTCTCTGAAGGCGCACTGAGGAGTGGGGCCCCGAACTCTCGGCTCCTCCGGGCTGGAGATTGGGAGGCCGCCATTTTCATTCCCATCCTCTGGAACTCTACAGAAAGTGTTCAGGGAACAAAAGCTCCCGAAAGCGAACCCGAGCAGATTACTTAGCCCGGCCCCTGGTAAGGGCGGTGCAATTCCACCTGGGGCAAAGACACTTGAGAATCACTACAACAGGCCCCTCCCCCAGAAGATCAACAAGAAATCCAGCCAAGACCAAGTTCACTTACCAAGGAGAACAGCAGAATTCCAGAGGAGGAGAAATCAAAGCATGGAATTCATGGCTTTCTCCCCATGATTCTTTAGTCTTGCAGTTAATTTAATTTTTTTTTCTTCTTCTGAATTTTTTTTAACTTTTACCTTTTCCTCTTCTAACATCTTTTAACTAGTTTATCTTAACAATATCTTTCATTAAAAAATAATAATAATCTTTTTTGAACCCTCATTATTATAGTCATATTTTATCCTTCATTGTATCTAACTTTATTTTTTGTATACACATAGGGTTTTTTCTTCTAAAAAATTTGGGGTACAACTTCTTCTTATAAATCAAAATATACCCTAAATCTAGCTCCGGGCTTGTTCTAGTCTCCAGCCTGAGCAAAATCTCTCCACTTTCTTTTTCTTTATTCTCCCAACCAACTTACTTTATCAACTACTTTTTTAGAAATTAAAAAAAATTTTGTTTTTCATCTTTATAGGCATATTCCATCCCTTCATTGTGTTTACCCTTATATATGTTTTTCATTCTTTAAAATTTGGGGAGGTAGTTTCTTCTAAGAGACCAAAATACTCCCAAAATTAAGTGGGTGACCCTGTTCTAGTCACCAGTCTAATTATATATATATATATATATATATATATATATATATATATATTTCTTTTTTATATTTTTTCTGTAATTGTTTTCTTTTTTTTTATTTTTTTTTCTGAACTTCTTTTTATCCCCTTTCTCCCCCCCGCCAAGATTTGGGGTTTCTTCTGATTTGGTTAAAGCACATATTCCTGAGGTCATTGCCACCCTTTTAGTATTTTATTTGCTCCTTCATATATTCTTATCTGGACAAAATAACAAGGTGGAAAAACACCACAAAAAAAAGAACAAGAGGAAATACCAAAGGCTAGGGACCTAATCAATAAACATCGGTAATATGTCAGATCTAGAGTTCAGAATGATGATTCTCGAGTTTCTAGGCGGGCTCGAAAAAGGCATGGAAGATATTAGAGAAACCCTCTCTGGAGAAAGCCCTTTCTGGAGAAATAAAAGAACTAAAATATAACCAAGTTGAATTCAAAAAAGCTATTAATGAGGTACAATAAAAAATGGAGGCTCTTACTGCTAGGATAAATGAGGCAGAAGAAAGAATTAGTGATATAGAAGACCAAATGGCAGAGAATAAAGAAGCTGAGCAAAAGAGAGACAAACAAATACTGGACCATGAGGGGAGAATTCGAGAGATAAGTGACACCATAAGGATGAAACAACAGAATAATTGGGATTCCAGAAGAAGAAGAAAGAGAGAGGGGAGCAGAAGGTATATTGGAGAGAATTATTGTAGAGAATTTCCCTAAGATGGCAAAGGGAACAAGCATCAAAATCCAGGAGGTGCAGAGAACCCCCCTCAGAATCAACAAGAATAGGTCCACACCTCGTCACCTAATAGTAAAATTTA
>PISX010029360.1:0-20137 GCA_004024625.1 Mellivora capensis
TGGTGGGATAAGTTGTGCAGCTGATATGACTGTGGATATAGCAGAGAGGAGGCACCTAACTGAAGGAGCCTACTGCAACATTTTTAGTGACAATGAAGTGCTTGATTGAAACACTTAGGAGTCGACTACTATGGGGGACATTTATGGCTTAAAAGTGTTCAAGTGGTGAAGTGGGATGGAATCCCAAGTGTGACAACATGATCTCAGGATCCTGAGGGTCACAAGAAGAACAGGTGGGCCCCAGATGCTTCAGAGTTCCCAGACATCAGTTAGGGAAAAATGGCTGAAAACCACGAAGCTAGGTCCTGGCTTTCTGCTCTTTGTAGCTGTATACTGATTGATTCTATATTGGTGAATAAAACTGAAAAGGTGACTGCGCTTTTGGTGTTGATAAGTGGGAGACAAAAACTCACTTAATATATACATAACTAAATGAATAAGTACATATCATTGCAGTAATCACAGCATTGTTAGGTGTTCATTTTCCTAAGAGTGGCCCAGCAAAAAAAAAAAAAAAAAAAAAAAAAAAAAAAAAAAAAAAAATCAGGGCAAAACCTCAAACACCCAGCAGGTATAGTGTGGGTCTGTGCCACCGGAACCCATAGAAACTGGAATTGGGGACACCTGGGTGACTCAGTTGTTTGACTAACTGCCTTCAGCTCAGATCATGATCCCAGAATTTCTGGATCGAGTCCCACATCAGGCTCCCAGCTCCATAGAGAGTCTGCTTCTCTCTCTGACCTTCTCTCATCTCATTCTCTCCCTCTCACTCTCAAGCTCTCTCAAATAAATAAATAAAATCTTTAAAAACAGAAATATTGGAGTTAGAATTCAGTTGCGTTCCTGAGATAAAAATGCCTTGTCACTGTCAGCGTGAACACAAAGTTCTGACAGAAACTGAGTAGTTACGACTGGTGGATGGTTTTTTTTCCTGTGAGGGCTCACTGAAGAGCTGGGGTACAAATCTTCATCTCCTGGGTAGGGGGCAGGGTGCAGCGACATTCATCTCACCCACTGGTGCTGCAAGACTTCAGGGAGTAAAACAGCACCACATACTGGAATCCAGAGCTGCTTACCCGGAGGCCTGTCTACTGCTTAGAAGAACTTCATTGCAGCAGTTGGAGTCCACTTGAGGATCACAGCAAGAGATCCCTCCCCTAGAAGACCATCACAAACAACTCACTCCTCTAAAGTTTACTGATAATAGAGGGCTGGAAAGCTTCAGAGCTTGGGCAAAACACTCAGTAGCATTCTTCGTATTTTTATTTTGTAGGCTTTTATTTATTTTTTTCAGGTTTTTCTTATTTTTCTTCTTTTTTTTAAATAATTTTTATTAGAGGGAGTGTGTGTGTGGGGGGGTGTTGGGCAGAGACAGAGAATCTTCAAGCAGACTGCCTGCTGAGCACAGATTCGAACTCTGAGCAGGATCCCAGGACCCAAAAGAAAAATACCTGTACTGAAACTCAACAACTGAGCCACCCAGAGTCCCCTCCAAGAGTAGTTTCAAATGAGAAGAAGTTAAAATTATATCAATCCTATATATGTAAGAATAAAAAGGAAGAATAGGAGAAGGAAGAGAAAGAAAAAGACAAGAGCAGAGGAAGAGTAGTCAAGGAGTAATATGAATCTTACTAACGTGTGACTTGAGACAAAACTAGAAAGAAAGAAATAACTGTATTAGTAGTATCTTTGTGGTATGACCAACTGTGTTTTGTTTTTATTCTACATACTTGAAAAAAGGTCTTCCTATTTTTAAGGCATGCATGAATTATTTCAATTTTATCTTTAGTATTGAAAAAAAGATGTTGTATAATTTACTTTCTTAAATGTCTTAAGACTTCTGGCAGGAATTCTCCTCAACCACAGGCATCGCCAAAGGTCTTTGAGGTGATCCTCAACTGTGTTCTCTAATATAAGCCAATAATTGTAGAAATTCTTGCATCGTGTTTCTTTCTTTTATTGTCCTTACTGCAATGATATGTACTTATTCATTTAGTTATGTATATATTAAGTGAGTTTTTGTCTCCCACTTATCAACACCAAAAGTGCAGTCGCCTTTTCTGTTTTATTCACCAATATAGAATCAATTGCCTAGCACAATGTCACATTAGGTAGGAACTCAATAAATACCTTGGAATGAATAAATATGTAAACCAAGAAAGTGAAATTGTATCAGAGTTTGGAAGAATAATTGAAAATCTATAAATACAAAACAAAAACTGATTTTTTGGAGCAAGGGGTGGCAAATTTGTCATCACAAAATGGGTCATTAGTGTCCAGAATTTTTTTCTTTTTATTACTCATTCATTACTATTTTTCAAAAAGATTCGTTCTTCCCAAAACTGAAAAATAGCCATATCATCTGAGAAAAGAATAAAGAATTGTTTTTGACGTAGTGTAAACACCAGAACCATCACTTAGGTGAGGCAACTGGTGTGTCCAGAGTAAATATGTCAGGAGACATTCATGCCTAAGTTTGTGCAAGCTTCACTCATGAACCTTCATTACCCTGCAAGTGAGTGGTCCCTTAAATTTTGTATCCTAGGGGCCTCACTAGTCTCATTTTGGGATCGCTGTTAATTTATCTATTATTTATTCTTTCTTTTTTTAAATTTTTAAAATTTAATTCTTTTCAGCATAATAGAATTCATTGTTTATGCACCACACCCAGTGCTCCATGCCATACGTGCCCTCCATAATACCCACCACCTGGCTCCCCCTACCTCCCAATACCCGGGCCTTCAAAACCCTAAGATTGTTTTACAGAGTCTATAGTCTCTCATGGTTCATCTGCCCTTCCAATTTCCTTCAAATCCCTTCTCCTCTCCATCTCCCCATTTTCTCCATGTTATTTGTTATGCTCCACAAATAAGTGAAACCATATGATAATTGACTCTCTCTGCTTAACTTATTTCACTCAGCATAATCTCTTCCAGTCCTGTCCATGTTGATACAAAAGTTGGGTATTCATCCTTTCTGATGGAAGCATAATACTCCGAAGTGTATATGGACCACATCTTCCTTATCCATTCATCTGTTGAAGGGCATCTTGGTTCTTTCCACAGTTTGGTGACCGTGGGCATTGCTGCTATAAACATTGGGGAACAGATGGCCCTTCTTTTCACTATATCTGTATCATTGGGGTAAATACCCAGTAGTTCAATTGCAGGGTCATAGGGAAGCTTTATTTTTAATTTCTAAAGGAATCTCCACACTGTTCTTCAAAGTGGCTGCACCAACATTCATTCCAACGAACAGTGTAAGAGGGTTCCCCTTTCTCCACATCCTCTCCAACGCAAGTTGTTTCCTGTCTTGCTAATTATGGCCATTCTAACTGGTGTAAGGTGATATCTCAATGTGGTTTTAATTTGAATCTCTCTGATGGCTAGTTATGATGATTTTTCATGTATCTGATAGCCATTTGTATGTCTTCATTGGAGAAGTGTCTGTTCATGTCTTCTGCCATTTTTTTTCACTTTTTTAAAATTTCTTTTCAGCGTAAAAGTATTCATTGTTTTTGCACCACATCCAGTACTCCATGCAATACGTGCCCTCCATAATACCCACCACCTGGTTCTCCTAAACCCCCATCTCCCGCCCCTTCAAACTCCCTCAGGTTGTTTTTCTGAGACCATAATCTCTCATGGCTCACCTCCCCTTCCAATTTCCCTCAATTCCCTTCTCCTCTCCATCTCCCCATGTTCTCCATGTTATTTCTTATGCCCCAGAAATAAGTGAAACCATATGATAATTGACTCTCTCTGCTTAACTTATTTCACTCAGCATAATCTCTTCCAGTCCCGTCCATGTTGGTACAAAAGTTGGGTATTCATCCTTTCTGATGGAGGCATAATACTCCATAGTGTATATGGACCACATCTTCCTTATTCATTCGTCTGTTGAAGGGCATCTTGGTTCTTTCCACAGTTTGGAAACCATGTCCATTGCTGCTATAAACATTGGGGTACAGATGGCCCTTCTTTTCACTACATCTGTATGTTTGGGGTAAATAATCGGTAGTTCAATTCCAGGGTCATAGGGAATCTCTATATTTAATTTCTTGAGGAATCATCACACTTCTCTCCAAAGTGGCTGCCCCAACTTGCAATCCCACCAACAGTTTAAGAGGGTTCCTCTTTCTCCACATCCTCTCCAACACACGTAGTTTCCTGTCTTGCTAATTTTGGCCATTCTAACTGGTGTGAGGTGGTATCTCAATGTAGTTCTAATTTGAATCTCCCTGACGGCTACTGATGATAAACATTTTTTCGTGTGTCTGATAGCCATTTGTATGTCTTCATTGGAGAAGTGTCTGTCCATGTCTTCTGCCCATTTTTTGACATGATTATCTGTTTTGTATGTGTTGAGTTTGAGAAGTTCTTTATAGATCCTGGATATGAAACTTTTGTCTGTACTGTCATTTGCAAATATCTTCTCCCATTCAGTGGGTTGCCTCTTTGTTTGTTGACTGTTTCCTTTGCTGTGCAGAAGCTTTTGATCTTGATGAAGTCCCAAAAGTTCATTCTTGCTTTTGTTTCCTTTGCCTTTGGAGACATATCTTGAAAGAAGTTGCCGTGGCTGATATTGATGAGGTTACTGCCTATGTTCTCCCCTAGGATTCTGATGGATTCCTGTCTGATGTGGAGGTCTTTTATCCATTTCGAGTTTATCTTTGTGTATGGTGTAAGAGCATGGTCGATTTTCATTTTTCTACACATAGCTGTCGAATTTTCCCAGCACCATTTATTGAAGAGACTGTCGTTTTTCTACTGGATATTTTTTCCTGCTTTGTTGAAGATTATTGGAACATAGAGTTGAGGGTCCGTATCTGGGCTCTCTACTCTGTTCCCCTGGTCTATGTGTCTCTTTTTATGCCAGTACCATGCTGTCTGGATGATCACAGCTTTGTAGTAAAGCTTGAAATCAGGCAGCATGATGCCCCCAGTTTTGTTTTTGTTTTTCAACATTTCCTTAGCATTTCAGGGTCTCTTCTGATTCCATACAAATTTTAGCATGCCTCAGCTCTTTGAAAAATACCAGGGGAATTTTGTTCCGAATGGCATTAAAAGTATAGATTGCTCAAGGCAGTATAGACATTTTAACAATGTTTATTTTTCTGATCCAAAGAATGGAATGGTCTTCCATCTTTTTGTGTCTTCTTCAATTTCTTTCATGAGTGTTCTGTAGTTCCTCGAGTACAGATGCTTTACCTCTTTGGTTAGGCTTATTCCCTGGTATCTTATGGCTCTTGGTGCTATAGTAAATGGAATCAATTCTCGAATTTCCATTTCTGTATTTTCATTGTTAGTGTATAAAAAAGCAACTGATTTCTGTACATTGACTTTGTATCCTGCCACATTACTGAATTGCTGTATGAGTTCTAGTAGTTTTTGGTGGCGGGAGTCTTTTGGATTTTCCATATAAAGTATCATGTCATCTGCGAAGATAGAGAGTTTGAATTCTTCATTGCCAATTTGGATACCTTTTATTTCTCTTTGTTGTCTGATTGCTGTTGCTAGGACTTCTAATACTATGTGGAACAAGAGTGGTGAGAGTGGGCATCTAGTCGTGTTCCTGATCTCAATGGGAAAGCTGTGAGTTTTTTCCCATTGAAGATGATATTTGCTATGGGTCTTTCATAGATAGATTTTATGAAGTTCAGGAATGTTCATTCTATCCCTATACTTTGAAGCCTTTTAATCAAGATGGGATGCTGGATTTTGTCAAAAGCCATTTCTGCAGCAATTGAGAGGACCATGTGGTTCTTCTCTCTACTCTTATTGATTTGTTCTATAACTGATTGATTTCCAAATGTTGAACCATCCTTGTAACCCAGGGAGGAATCCCACCTGGGTATGGTGGATAATCTTTTTAATGTGCTGTTGGATCCTGTTTGCTAGGATCTTGTTGAAAATCTTAGCATCATTATTAATCAGTGATATTGGTCTGAAATTCTCCTTTTTGGTGGGGTCTTTGCCTGTTTTGGGGACCACGGTAATGCTGGCTTCATAAAAAGAGTCTGGAAGTTTTCCTTCTGCTTCAGTTTTTTTGAAACAGATTCAGGAGAATAGGTGTTATTTCTTCTTTGAAAATTTGGTAGAATTCCCCAGGGAATCCATCAGGTCATGGGCTCTTCTTTTTTGGGAGATTTTTGACCACTGCTTCAATCTCGTTACTAGATATAAGTCTATTCAGGTGGTCAGTTTCTTCCTGGTTCAATTTTGTGAGTGTATAGTTTTCCAGGAATGCATCCATTTCACCTACGTTTCTTAACTTATTGGCATTCAGCCGTTGATAATAACTTCTAATGATTGTTTCTATTTCCTTCGTGTTAGTTGTGATCTCTCCCTTTTTATTCATAATTTTATTAATTTGAGCTTTCTCTCTTTTCTTTTGGATTAGTGTGGCCAATGGTTTATCGATCTTACTGATTCTTTCAAAAAAAATCTATCTTCTAGTTTCATTGATACATTCTACTGTATCTCTAGTTTCTATCTCATTGATCTCTGCTCTAATCTTGATTATTTCCCTTCTTGTGTGTGGATTTGGTTTAATTTGTTGTTGATTCTGCAGTTCTTTAAGGTGTAGAAACAGCTCTTGTATTCTGGATTTTTCAATTTTTTTGAGGGAGGCTTGGATGGCTATGTATGTCCCCCTTAGGACCGCCTTTACTGTATCCCATAGGTTTTGGACTGAAGTGTCTTCATTCTCATTGATTTCCATGAATTGTTTAAATTCTTCTTTGATCTCCTGGTTGATCCAAGCCTTCTTAAGCAAGGTGGTCTTTAGCTTCCGAGTGTTTGACTTCCTTCCAAACTTTTCCTTGTGGTTAAGCCTCAGTTTCAAAGCATTGTGATCTGAGAATATGCAGGGAATAATCTCAGTCTTTTGGTATCGGTTGAGTGCTGATTTGTGACCCAGTATGTGGTCTATTCTGGAAAAGGTTCCATGTGAACTTGAGAAGAATGAGTATTCTGTTGTTTTTTGGTGGAATGTTCTGTATATATATCTATGAGTTCCATCTGGTCCAATGTGTCATTCAATGCTTTTGTTTCTTTATTGATTTTCTGCTTGGGTGATCTGTCTGTAACTGAGAGAGGTGTGTTAAGATCTCCTACTATCAATGTATTCATATCAATATGACTCTTTATCTTGATTATTAGTTTTCTTATGTAATTGGCTGCTCCCATATTGGGGGCATAGATATTTACAATTGTTAGATCATCTTGGTGGATAGTCCCTTTAAGGATGATGTAGTGTCCTTCTGTATCTCTGACTACAGACTTTATTTTAAAATCTAATTTATCTGATATGAGAATCGCTACCCTGGTCTTCTTTGAGGCCCATTGGCATGAAAGATGCTTCTCCATCCCTTCACTTTCAATCTGGGTGTATCCTTAGGTTCAAAATGGGTCTCTTGTAGACAACATATGGATGGGTCCTGAAGTTTTATCCAATCTGCAACCCTGTGTCATTTTATGGGTGCATTTAGGCCATTCACATTGAGAGTGATTATTGATAGATACGTTTTTATTGACATCGTGTTACCTTTGAAGTCTTTCTTTCTGTAGATTGTCTCTATATTTCTGCTCAATGATATTCTTAGGATTTTTCCTCTTTTATATAACCCCCCTTCATATTTCCTGCAGTGTCGGCTTGGTAGTTGCATACTCTTTTAAGCCTTGCTGGTCTTGGAAACTCTTTGTCTCTCCATCCATTTTAAATGTCACTCTTGCTGGGTAGAATATTCTTGGTTACATGTTCTTCTCAGTCATTGCCCTGAATATATCTTGCCAGCCCTTTCTGGCTTGCCAGGTCGCTGTGGACAGGTCTGACATTATTCTGATGGACTTTCCACTGTACGTAAGGAGCATCTTTATGCTAGCTGCCATCAAAGAGTTTCTCTAGAATTATAAGTCCTCATTCTACCTATCAGGAGTCTCGAGGTCTTTCGAGAATCTAAAATATTGGGGGTGGGACCATTCTGTCTCTAGTCCTTGAACCTGGTTCTATTCAGAAGGTCACGCCCATGCGTGAGGGCCGTCTTGGGCTCAAACACACATTGTGACCAGCAGCCTGAGGCCCGTGGTCAAGTAAGGCCTCTAAGAGGCTGGAACAAGAGCCTGCATATGGGCCTTGCCATGCCCCGAGGCCCACCATCCTAACCAGAGGTCAGGTTTTCCAGTCGCCCATACTCAGGGATTTGATCTGGATCCGTCTTTTGGAGGGACACCTGAGGCAGAAAACAGGACTCCTCCCTCCCCAAAGAATGGCCCCAACCTCTTTGGAGCCCAGCAAAATCCCCTGAGAGGTAGATTCATTCATGGCCTATGCGGCCACCCCTGCATTCCACGGCCCTCCTTGACACAAAATCCAGAGACAAGAACCTAAGCACCATCTCACACGCACCCTTCTTTCATATCCTGAGGAGCTCCCCTCACTGTCTGGATTTCGAGCCTGCCATACCCTCGGTACAAAACCTAAGCCGAGTTTGCCTTTTAGACTTCTGTCCCCAAAGCCCTGGCCCACACACCCTCTAGGCTTGGACCTCCGGAGCCCTGCAGTACTGTGACTGGCCTCTCCAAGGAAACCGTGCCCATTCCATTGGCAACAAACTACAGATTAGAAGAAACCTCCAAGGCCTCCGAGGTCATCCCCATAGTGCAGGCTTCCCTGTACAAACAGGGGCATTTTGAAACAAGCTGAGCAACTCCCTACAATCAGAAATGCAGACAGATGTCCCCAGAGGAAGAAGATTGAACCAGACAGACCCCTAGACCCGAATCTGAACCCTAGTTTGGTTTACAGGCGTCTCTCCCCTGAGGCCTTGTTTCAAATACAAGTATATGGGGCTTTCCCGAGGCACCAAACAGTACACCTCTGGTCTCCACATGGGACCCTTGCTCTGTGGAACTGTGTCAATCCCTCTGGTTAGGAGAATCCTGAAGGACCCCTGAGCCACCGCCACATAAAAAGGTCTCCATGGACACAAACCCACATTATGACCCAATCTTATGAGAGTCCATTTCAACTCAGCCCCCTGGGTAGCTTACTCCAGAGCCAGCAGATTGATCCGGCCTGTCTCTAGGAGCCAATGGGAATGCGAGATGTGGTGTCCAGGCATCCATCCTTAGAACACTTCTCTCTGGTCTTTCTGTATGGGGTGACCTAGAACCATCCAAAAGGACTCGGCTGTCCCACAGAAGGAAAGCTTGCAGTTTGGAACACCTCAAAACCCCCAGCGTGGGAAAATATCCAAGGGCTCAGGAGGCCCCCACTTCCTGAAGGGGCCATCATGGACACAAACTCCAGCCTGAGCTAAAGTCTGATACTCTACCTGACTTCAAATGCAGGAGATCTCGATTCAGCCTCTGCACATTAGGTCTGCTGTGCCCTCTGCCCAAAACCTAACCCCAGCTTGTGTTATCCGACTTCCGTCTTCACACTCCTGGCCCACAATCCCTCCAGATGGGGAATTCTGGAACCACACCACAGCACTCTACCTGCCCACCAGAAAAAGAAAAAAAAAAAAAAAAAAAAAAAAAAAAAAAAAAAAAAAAAAAAAAAACAAAAAAAAAAAAAACAACGTTGCCCTATGGAGATTCCAAGAAACCACAAATGAGGATCAATCCTCATGGCCCTCGACCACACCACAATTTCATAGGATATCCTGGGCACTAAAGCTCTGTCTGACACAGCCTCAGCCTAGACCTCCTGACAGACACCCTGACAGCTGGACTTACACCCAGCACATCCAATCTGCCATGGCCTTAGGGTTAGACACCCAGATATCTGGCTGCACACAATAGCACATCCAACCTGCATGGCCTTAGGCCATCATCTCTTCCTAACCTGGGTTTACAGGCATCTGAACCTAGACGTTATATCCAATCCCTGCACAGGGGGGAGCTGATGCAAAAATCAGAACTCTTCCTACCCCATGGCAGGAAACCTTACAGTTGGCATGGTGTGAAACCTTCAGTGTAGGAGAGCCCTGCATGGCTGATGAGGCCATGCCCATGCTTGACGGCCGCCTTGGGCACAAACACGCATTGTGACACTCACTGTGAGCCCGGTGTTCATGTGAGGCCTCTCAGTGGCTGCAACAAAAGTCCGCATATGTGCTTTCCATGTCCTGAAGCCCCCATACCTAACCATTGTTTGGGTTTTCAAGTTGCCCGTACCCAGGGCCCTACTCTGGAATCTGTATTTTGGAGGGACACCTGAGGTAGAGAACAGGACTACGACCTTCTGACAGGATGACCCCAAATGCTTGAGAGCTGGGCCAAATCCCCAGAAAGGAAGACTCGGCCATGTCCCTTGAGGACACCTAAATTCCAGAGAGATTCTTGACACAAAATCCAGAGACAAAATCCTGAGCAACCGACTCACACTTGCCCTTCTTTCCAATCCGGAGGATCTCCCTTAGAGTCTGGAGATCAGGCCTGCCATATCCTCAGCCCCAAAACCTAAGCCGAGTTTGCATTTTCAGACTTCTGTTTGCAAAGCACTGGTGCACACACTCTAGGCTGGGGCCTCTGGAGACATAGGGCAGGACTGTGCCTGCCCTCGCCAAGGAAACTGTGCCCATTCCACTGGCCCAAACCCTACAGATTAGGAGAAACCTCCAGGGCTACTGAGACCATCCCAATAGTTCAGGCCTCTCTTTATTAACAGGGACAAAATGACACAAATTGTGCAACGCCCTCAACTCAGACATGCAGACGGATGTCCACAGAGAGAGAAGATGGAACAGGACTGGCCCCTAGGCATTAAACTGAACCTTAGCTTTGGAGTTCTGGCGTCTCTCCTCAGGAGCCTGATTTCGAAGACCAGACTATGGGGCTTTCCTGAGGCACCAAACAGAACACCTCTCGACTCCACATGGGAAGCTTGAATTGGAAGCTGTGTCAAACCCTCCTGGTAGGAGAATCCTGATGGGCCCTTGAGCGAACGTCACATTCCAAGGTCTCCTTGGACACAAACCAACATTATGATCCCCTCACATGAGAGTCCATTTCAACTCAGCCCCCTGGACAGCTCACCCCAGAGCCAGCAGATCCAACCAGCCTTGTCGCTAGGAGCCAATGAGATTGCGAGGTGGCTTGTCCAGGCATCCATCCTTAGAATCTCTACTCTCAAGTCCTTCCTTAAGGGGCATCCTGGAGCCATCCACCAGGACTCGACTGTCCCGCAGAAGGAAACCTTGTGGTTTGGAGTAGATCACAACCCCCAGCGTGAGAAAACCTCCATGGCCTCATGAGGCTCCCCCTTCATGAAGGTTCTGTCATGGACACAAACTCCAGCCTGAACCATGTTTGAAATCTGGCCTGACTTTAGGTGCTGGAGCTCTCGAATCAGCCTCTGTACTGTGGGCCTGCCCTAGCTTGACCCAAAACCTAACCTCAGCTTTGTTTTCAGACTTCCCTCCTCACACTCCTGACCCACAAGCCCTCCAGATTGGGAAATCCAGAGCCACATTGCAGCCCTCTCCCTGCCCACCAGTAGTAAGACGTTACCATATGGAAATCCCCATATATTGGACTTCAAAACCAAACCCCAGAGGAGAGACACTGGCACAATACAGCAAAGGTTCAGATTATTGCCGAGGGGGCTGTCCGATTCCGTGTTTTTCTCTGGGGACATCTGTCTGTGTGTCTGATTGGAGGGAATTGCTCAGCTTCTGTCATATTGCCCTGTTTGTACAGGGCAGCCTGCACTATACAATGTACACCCACTGCAATGGCCTCGAGGGCCTTGGAGGTTTCTCCTAATCAGTAGGGTTGTGGCCAATGGAATGGGCACAGTTTCCTTGGCGAGGGCAGGCACCGTCCTGCCGTGGGTCTCCAGAGGTCCCAGCCTAGAGGGTGTGTGGGCCAGGGCTTTGGGGACAGAAGTCTGAAATAGCAAACATGGCTGAGGTTTGGGGCCAACTTTATGGCAGGCCCGATCTCCAGACCATGAGGGGAAATCCTCGAGAGAGGAAAGAAGGGCGAGTGTGAGACAGTTGCTTGGGCTCTTGTCCCTGAAATTTGTGTCAAGGCTAGCCGTGGAAGGTCTGGCCTAAACTGCCACAGATGAGTCACCCTCTCTGGGGATTTAGCCTGGCCCCCAAGAGATTGGGGTTATTCTCTGTGAAGGGAGGGGTCCTGGTCCTGTATTCTGCCACAGGTGTCCCAAAAAAAGGCGGATTCCAGAGCAGAGTCCTGGGTATGGGCGACCAGAAAACCCTAACTCTGGTTTGGATTTGGAGCCTAGGGACATGGCAAGCACCATAGACGGGCCCTTGGTGCAGCCACTGAGAGGCCTTACACAAACGCCGGGCTCACAAAGAGTCTCACAATCAGTGTTTGTGCCGAAGGTGGCCCTCAAGCATGGGCGTGGGCTCATGGACAGTTCAGGTTTCACCTAGCCTGAAGGTTTGACAGCATGCCCACTGCAAGGTTCCCTGCCACCGGAAAGGAGGCGTTCTGATCTTTGCATCATGATCCCTGTGTTCAGGCATTGGAGATAATATCTAGGTTCAGATGCCTGAAAAACCAGGTTGGGAAGAGATGATGGCCTAAAGCCATGGTGGGTCCGAAGTGCTGGGTGTGCAGCTTGCTGTCCGGGTTTCCGTCGGGAGGTATGGACCAGGCTGTTCAGACAGAGCATTAGTGGCCAAGGCATCCTATGAAATTGGGGAGCGGTCGAGGGCCATGCAGGTTGATCCTCATTTGTGGTTTCTGGGCTAGCCCCATAGGGCATTGTTTTTCTTCTGGTGGACATGCAGTGTGCTGCGGTGTGTCTCTGGAATTCCCAATCCAGAGGGCTTGTGGGCCAGGAGTGTGAGGACAGAAGTCTGAAAACACAAGCTGGAGGTAGGTTTTGGGCCGAAGCCACGACAGGCCCACAATGCAGAGGCTGAATAGAGATCTCCTGCACCTGAAGTCAGGGTGATTATCAGACGTTGGCTCAGACTGGAGATTGGGTCCATGACAGCCCCTTCATGAAGGCGGGCATCTCATGAGGCCATGGAGGTTTTCCCATGCTGGGGGTTGTGAGCTGCTCCAATCCACACGGTTTCCTTCTGCAGGACAGTCAAGTCCTGGTGGATGGCTCTAGGACGCCCCGTATGGAAAGACTCGAGAACAGGGATTCTAAGGTTGGATGCCTGGACAAGCCACCTCGCATTCCCATTGGCTCCTAGCGACAAGGCCAGTTCGATCTGCTGGCCCTGGGGTGAGCTGCCCAGGGGGATGAGTTGAAATGGACTCTCCGGAGGATGGTTCATAATATGGGTTATTGTCCCTGGAGACCTTGGAATGTGGCGGTGGCTCAGGGGCCCTTCTGGATTCTCGTACCAGGGGGGTTTGAAACAGCTTCCAAAAGCAAGCTTCCCATGTGGAGATGAGAGGTGTTCTGTTTGGTGACTCAGGGAATCCCCATATGCTCATCTTTAAAACAAGGCCCGGGAGGAGAGATGCGGGAACACCAAAGCTAAGGTTCAGATTATTGCCTAGGGGCCTGTCCAGTTCCATCTTCAGTCTCTGGGGACAACTGTCTGCCTGTCTGAGTAGAGCGAGTTGCTCAGCTTTGTCAGAATGCCCCTGTTTGTACAGGGTGGCCTGCAATGTTGGGATGGCCTCGAGGGCCTTGGAGGTTTCTCTTAATCAGTAGGGTTGTGGCCAATGGAATGGGCACAGTTTCCTTGGAGAGGGCAGGCACTGTCCTGCCGTGGGTCTCCAGAGGTCCCAGCCTAGAGGGTGTGTGGGCCAGGGCTTTGGGGACAGAAGTCTGAAAATGCAAACTCAGCTGAGGTTTGGGGCCGACTTTATGGCAGGCCCAATCTCCAGACCGTGAGGGGAGCTACTAGGGAGAAGAAAGAAGGGCAAGTGTGAGACGGTTGCTCGGGCTCTTGTCTCTGGATTTTGTGTCAAGGATGGCCGTGGAATGTAGGCGTGGCGCCAAGGGGCATGGACGAGTCTCCATCTCTGGAATTTGGCCTGGCACCCTAGAGTTTGGAGTCATTCTGTCGGAAGGGAGGGGTCCTGTTTTCTGCCTCAGGTGTCCCTCCGAAAGACAGAGTCCAGAGCAGAGTCCTGGGTACGGGCGACCTGAAAACCCAAACTCTGGTTTGCACTGGGGTCCTAGGGACATAGGCGGGCTCGTGGTGCAGGCACTGAGAGGCCTTACTTGAACGCGGGGCTCACCAAGAGGGTCACAATGCGTGTTTGAGTGGAAGGCGGCCCTCAAGCATGGGCGTGGCCTCATGGTAGTGCAGGATTCTCCTAGCCTGAAGGTTTGACAGCATGCCCAGAACAAGGTTTCCTGCCATGGGGAATGAGGAGTTCTGATTTGTGCATCATGATCCCCGTGTTCAGGCATTAGAGATAATGTCTAGGTTCAGATGCCTGAAAACACAGATTGGGAAGAGATGACGGCCTAAGTGCATGTCGGGTCCGAATGCTGGGTGTGCGGCCTGCTGTCTTGGTGTCCGTCAGGAGGTTTAGACTCAGGCTGTTCAGACAGAGCAGTAGTGCCCAGGGCATCCTATGAAATTGTGGTGCGATCGAGGCCCGTACAGGTTGATCCTCGTTTGAGGATCCTGGGCTAGCCCCAGAGGGCAACGTTTTTCTTCTGGTAGGCAAACAGAGTGCTGCGGTGTGGCTCCGGAATGCCCAATCTGGAGGGCTTCTGGGCCAGGAGCACGAAGATGGAAGTCTGAAAACATAAGCTGGAGTTAGGTTTGGGCCGGGGCCATGGTTGGCCCACCATGCAGAGGCTGAATCGAGATCTCCTGAACCTAAAGTCAGGGTGATTATCAGAAGTTGGCTTAGGCTGGAGATTGGGTTCATGACGGCCCCTTCATGAAGTGGGTCTCCTCATGAGGCAATGGATGTATTCCTACGCTGAGGGTTGTGAGCTGCTCCAAACCACAAGGTTTCCTTCTGCGGGGCAATCGAGTCCTGGTGGATGGCTCCAGGTCGCCACTTACAGAAAGACTCGAGAGCAGGGATTCTAAGGATGGATGCCTGGACAAGCCACCTCGCATTCCCATTGGCTCCTAGCGACAAGACTGGTTCGATCTGTTGGCACTGGGGTTAGCTGCCCAGGGGGCGGAGTTGAAATGGACTCTCCTGAAGATGGGTCATAATGTGGGTTGGTGTTCATGGAGACTTTGGTATGAGGCGGAGGCTCAGGGGCCCTTCAGGATTCTCGTACCAGGGGGATTGACACAGCTTCCAAGAGCAAGCTTCCCATGTGGAGATGAGAGGTGTTCTGTTTGGTGACTCAGGGAATCCCCATATGCTCGTCTTTAAAACCAGGCCCTGGAGGAGAGATGCGGGCACACCAAAGCTAAGGTTCAGATTATTGCCTAGGGGCCTGTCCAGTTCCATCTTCTGTCTCTGGGGACAACTGTCTGCCTGTCTGAATAGAGCGAGTTGCTCAGCTTTGTCAGAATGCCCCTGTTTGTACAGGGTGGCCTGCAATGTTGTGATGGCCTCAAGGGCCTTGGAGGTTTCCCTTAATCAGTAGGGTTGTGGCCAATGGAATGGGCACAGTTTCCTTGGAAAGGGCAGGCACCGTCCTGCTGTGGGCCTCCAGAGGTCCCAGCCTAGAGGGTGTATGGGCCAGGGCTTTGGGGACAGAAGTCTGAAAACGCAACCTCGGCCGAGTTTTGGGGCCGAGTTTATGGCAGGCCCCATCTCCAGACCATGAGGGGAGCTCCTCAGGAGAGGAAAGAAGGTCGAGTGTGAGACGGTTGCTCAGGCTCTTGTCTCTGGAGTTTGTTTCAAGGCTGGCCGTGGAATGTTGGGGTACTCTCAAGAGCCATGGACGAGTCTCCCTCTCTGGGGATTTGGCCCGGCTCCCAAGAGTTTGGAGTCATTCTCTGGGAAGTGAGTGGTCCTATTCTCTGCCTCAGGTGTCCCTCCAAAAGACAGACTGCAGAGCAAAGCCTTGGGTAGGGGCGACCTGAGAACTTGAACTCTGGTTTAGACTGGGGGCCTAGGGACATGGCAAGCCCCATAGCCGGGCTCTTGGTGCAGCCACTGAGAGCCCTTACCTGAATGTGAGGCTCACCAAAAGGGTCGCAACGTGTGTTTGTGGTGACAGCAGCCCTCAAGCATGGGCGTGGCCTCATGGGCAGTGCAGAAATCCCTTGACTGAAGGTTTGACAGCATGCCCACAAAAAGATTTCCTGCCATGGGGAAGGAGGCATTCTCATTTGTGTATCATGATCCCCGTGTTCGGGCATTGGAGTTAATGTCTAGGTTCAGATGCCTGAAAAACCAGGTTGGGAAGAGATGATGGCCTAAGGCCATGGCGGATCTGAATGCTGGGTGTGCATCCTGTTGTCCGGGTGTCCGTTGGGAGTTCTTGACTCAGGCTCTTAAGGCAGAGCATTAGTGCCCGGGGCATCCTATGAAATTGCGGTGCGGTCGAGGGCCGTACAGGTTGATCCTCGTTTTTGGATCCTGGGCTAGCCTCGTAGGGCAACATTTTTGTTCTGGTTGGGCAGGCAGAGTGCTGCAGTATGGCTCTGGAATTCCCAATCTGGAGGGCTTGTGGGCCAGAATCCAGAGGACGGAAGCCTGAAAACACAAGCTGGATTTAGGCTTTGGGCCGAGGCCACGGAAAGCCCACCATGCAGAGGCTGAATCGAGATCTCCTTCATCTAAAGTCAGGGTGATTATCAGAAGTTGGCTCAGGCTGGTGATTGGGTCCATGACGGCCCCTTCATGAAGGGGGTCGCCTCATGAACCATGGAGGTATTCCCACGCTGGGGGTGTGATCTGCTCCAAACCCCAAGGTTTCCTTCTGCGGGACAATGGAGTCCTGGTGGATGGCTCTAGGACGCCACTTACGGAAAGACTCGAGAGAAGGGATTGTAAGGATGGATGCCGGGACAAGCCACCTCACATTCCAATTGGCTCCTAGCGACAAGGCGGGTTCGATCTGCTGGCTCTGGGGTGAGCTGCCAAGGGTGCTGAGTTGAAATGGACTCTCATGAGGACGGTTGATAATGTGGGTTGGTGTCCATGGAGACCTTGGAATGTGGCGGTGGTTCAGGGGCCCTTCAGGATTCTCGTACCAGGCGGATTGACACAGCTTCCGAGAACAAGCTTCCCATGTGGAGACGAGAGGTGTTCAGTGTGGTGCCTCAGGAAATCCCCATATGCTGGTCTTTAAAACCAGGCCCCAGAGGAGGGATGCGGGCACACCAAAGCTAAGGTTCAGATTGTTGCCTAGGGGCCTGTCTGGTTCCATCTTCTGTCTCTGGGGACATCTGTCTTCCTGTCTGAGTGGAGTGAGTTGCTCAGCTTCTGTCAGATGCCCCTGTTTGTACAGGGTGGCCTGCAATGTTGGGATGGCCTCAAGGGCCTTGGAGGTTTCTCCTAATCAGTAGTGTTGTGGACCATAGAATGAGCACAGTTTCCTTGGGGAGGGCAGGCACCGTCCTGCCGTGGGACTCCAGAGATCCCAGCCTAGAGGGTGTGTGTGCCAGGGCTTTGGGGACAGAAATCTGAAAACGCAAACTCGGCTGATGTTTGGGGCCGAGTTTATGGCAGGCCCCATCTCCAGACCATGAGGGGAGCTCCTCGGGAGAGGAAAGAAGGTCGAGTGTGAGACGGTTGCTCGGGCTCTTGTCTCTGGAGTTTGTGTCAAGGCTGGCCGTGAATGTAGCGGTGTCCTCAAGGGTCATGGATGAGTCTCCCTCTCTGGGGATTTAGCCCGGGTCCCAAGAGTTTGGGGTTATTCTCTGGGAAGGGAGTGGTCCTGTTTTTTGCCTCAGGTGTCCTTCCAAAAGACCGACTACCGAGCAGAGCCTTGGGTAGGGGCGACCTGAAAACCCGAACTCTGGTTTAGACTCGGGGCCTAGGGACATGGCAAGCCCCATAGCCGGGCTCGTGGTGCAGCCACTGAGAGGCCTTACTTGAATGCAGGGCTCACCAAGAGGGTCACAATGCGTGTTTGTGCTGAAGGCGGCCCTCAATCATGGGCGTGGCCTCATGGGCAGTGCAGGATTCTCCTAGACTGAATGTTTGACAGCATGCCCACAGCAAGGTTCCCTGCCATGGGGAAGGAAGTGTTCTGATTTGTACATCTCGATCCCCGTGTTCAGGCATTGGAGATAATGTTTGTTTCAGATGCCTGAAAAACCAGGTTGGGAAGAAATGACGGCCTAAAGCCATGGCGGGTCCTAAGTGCTGGGTGTGCAACTTGCTGTCTGGGTTTCTGTCGGGAAGTCTGGGCTCAAGCTGTTCACACAGAGCATTAGTACCTAGGGCACCCTATGGAATTGGGGTGCGGTCGAGGTCCATGCAGGTTGATCCTCATTTGAGTTTTCTGGGCTAGAACCATAGGGCAATATTTTTCTTCTGGTGGGCAGACAGTGTGCTGCGGTGTGGCTCCATAATTCCCAATCCGGAGGGCTTGTGGGCCAGCAGTGTGTGGACGGAGGTCTGAAATCACAAGCTGCAGGTAGGTTTTGGGCCGAGGCCACTGCACGCTCACCATGCAGAGACTGAATCGAGATGTCCTGCACCTGAAGTCAGGGCGATTATCAGACGGTGTCTCAGGCTGGAGATTGCGTCCATGACTGCCCCTTCATGAAGGGGGGCGCCTCATGAGGCCATGGAGGTTGTCAAACGCTGGGGGTTATGAGCTTTTCCAATCCCCAAGGTTTCCTTCTGCGGGCCAGTCGAGTCCTGGTGGATGGCTCCAGGACGCCCCTTATGGAAAGGCTCGAGAGCAGGGATTCTAAGGATGGATGCCTGGACAAGCAACTCGCGTTCCCATTGGCTCCTATTCACAAGGCCGATTCAAACTGCTGGCACTGGGGTGAGCTGCCCAGCGGGCTGAGTTGAAATGGAGTCTCATCAGGATGGGTAATAATGGGGGTTGGTGTCCATGGAATGTGGCGATGGCTCAGTGGCCCTTAAGGATTCTCTTACCAGGGGGGTTTGACACAGCTTCCAAGAGCAAGCTTCCCATGTGGAGACAGGAGGTGTTCTGTTTGGTGCCTCAGGAAATCCCCATATGCTGGTCTTTAAAACCAGTCCCGGGAGGAGAGATGAGGGCACACCAAAGCTAAGGTTCAAATTATTGCCAAGGGACCTGTCCTGTTCCATTACTGTCTCTGGGGACATTGGTCTGCATGTCTGAGTAATACGAGTTGCTCAACTTCTGTCAGAATTCTGCTGTTTGTACGAGCTCCCTGCACTATTAAGATGGCCTCGAGGGCCTTGGCGATTTCTCCTAATCTATAGGGTTGTGGGCAAGGGAATGGGCACAGTTTCCTTGGAGAGGGTAGGCACAGTCTTGCCATGGGTCTCCAGAGGTCCCAGCCTAGAAGGTTGTTTGCCAGGGCTTTGGGGACAGAATTCTGAAAATGCAAGCTCGGTGAAGGTTTGGGTCCTACTTTATGGCAGGCCTGACCTCCAGACCATAAGGGGAGCTCCACGGGAGAGGAAAGAAGGGCGAGTGTGAGATGGTTGCTCGGACACTTGTCTCTGGATTTTGTGTCAAGGATGGCTGTGGAATGAAGGGGTGGCCCCAAGGGCCACGGACGACTCTCCATGTCCAGTGTTTGTCACGGCTCCCAAGAGTTTCGGGTCATTCTGTGGGAAGGGAGGGGTCCTGTTTTCTGCCTCAGATGTCCCTCCAAAAGACAGAATCCAGAGGAGAGCCCTGGGTAAGGGCGACCTGAAAACCCGAACTCTGGTTTGGATTGGGGGCCTAGGGACATAGGCAAGCTCTTGGTGCAGCCACTGAGAGGCCTTACCTGAATGGGAGGCTCACCAAGAGGGTCCCAATGCGTGTTTGTGCTGAAGGCAGCCCTCAAGCATAGGCATGGCCTCATGGGCAGTGCAGGATTCTCCTAGCCTGAGGGTTTGACAGCATGCCCGCAGCAAGGTTTCCTGCCATGGGGAAGGAGGAGTTCTGATTTGTGCATCAGGTTCCCCCTGTTTAGGGATTGGAGATAAGGTCTAGGTTCAGATGCCTTAAAATGCAGTTTGGAAAGAGATGACGGCCTAAGTCCTTGGCGGGTCCAAATGCTGGGTATGCAGCCTGCTGTCCGGGTGTCCGTCGGTAGGTCTGGACTCAGGCTTCTAAGAGCATAAGTGCCCAGGGCATCCTATGAAATTGC